>JABTXL010005037.1:23098852-23145371 GCA_025134845.1 Neodon shergylaensis
TGTGTGTGTGTGTGTGTGTGTGTATACGTATATAATTTATTATATAGATTATATTATAATATTATTATATTAAATCTCTCTATATAGCCTAATAACAGATTCTAATCTGTGGCAATAAAAAATGAGATACAGAGACCCTACAACAGTCCAGTGTGATGGGTTTTCCACTAATCATAGCCACAAGTTTGACAATTACAAGCCACCTGTGTTGAGCAAAAACTCAGACTCAGAATCAAAAAGTGGTATAATAATACTTTCCCAACCATGTCTGGAGTGGAATAATAAGGGAAAGTTTTAGATTATGACAAGGCAATGAGTAGTTGCTCAAAGAAGGATGGGTAGGAAGTAAAGGAAGAAAGTGGTGAATGATTTTTGCATCACTGTCAGTCTCCTCATAGGCATAGAGTAAAACCAAGTTGGGATGCCTAATGATAATCACCAACGGAACCAGACTATAGAAATACAAAGCAATAGGAAGAAGAAAGAAATCATTATGATAACATAAGGAGCCAGAACTTAAAACAACCAAATGAAGAAAGAGAAAGAGAACTCAGCTGGAATGTCTACCATAATAAATACAAGATGAGAAGCTGGGATATGTGTGACCAGAGAAGAAACACACGAAGCTGTAAAGCTTTCCTGAAACTAATTTTTTTTCTGTTTTTGTATCATCATACCCCAGGGCAAATTTCAATGAAACAACTTGAATGAATACATTGAAGAAAAGGCATCATGTGGAGATCCTGATTTGAAAATTGTTGTCACAGCAGTGACAAAGTCGATATGAGCTGGTGACACAGTCGCTAAGAGTGACGGTGGTGATGGATAAAACTTGCATGTCATCAACATGATCATCTATGTGAAATGAATATGAGAGCAAATGTGAAATTTTCCATAAGAGTTGGAACATGATGAGGTATTACTGCATACATCATTTTATATCATTCAAATAATAATCTTCCAATAGCCCACCACTAAGACACCAATGAGTTTAAATGTTGCTGTTAGATACCGGGGAATCAATAACTTAGACATTTTATTTATACAATTACAAAAACTCATACACAGACCAAGTGGATTACTTATTTTCTCTGTAACTGTGACAAATAAAAATTAGATGCCTCCCTGTACTTAATAAGTCAAGGGTTAGGTGGTTTTCCCTTGGTCAATACAGAAATCCTTGTTTCTCTTTGTATTTTCTCTCACCCAGTTATGTCTATGGTGTTTGGTAAAACACGGCTGTAAGGGAAACATTAATTGTATTATGACTCAGTTCAGTTTCCTCTGTGATTCTCTAGTGAGCCTTGAAGAACTCAGAAATATTGCTCACATCAGGGTTATATTTATTGCCTGTCTTGTGTGCTCTGTTTGTGTCTCTGCAATCATAGCTCAAATGTTGATAGAAATCTCTGTATTTTAATGGGATAGCCCGATCTATACACTCAGTATCAACTCAATTATATATTCCAGAAAACTATTTACAGCTTTAACTCTAATGCAAATCAGAAAATCTAATTTAAAACTTGCAAGTTACTCAACAGCAACAAGAATTTCCTAAATAGAAGATGACTTTTTGTCTAATAGATATGAATTACCCATCATTTCAAATTTATGCTAATTCTAATAACAGTATTATACCATGAAAATGAACTTGGAACTTATGAACATTATCATCAGAGACATCAAGAAAATTGGTTGTTAACTTCTTACACAGCTGAAATGCCTTTTATTATTTCCATATTTTGTTCCAGCCAAAAATATCATTCATATTCTGGTAGTGAGCTACTTAAATGGCTTTGTGCAAAATTTCAACCAATGAATAAAAAAATTATTTTTATATGACCATGTTTAATCAGTCCCATCTTAGAAGAACTCATAATAGCAGAAAATCACATTGAAAGTATTATAGAGGTGTGTTCATTCTCATTACAAGAATCTCTTTTTAACGTGCAAGGAAATATGCATATTAGAAGGAGACTGAGAAAGTATTTTTAACGTTGAGATTCTCTAGTAAATGTGAAAATAAATTAATGGGCTACATTACTTAAAGACCTTCATATGTTAGCAATAATGAATTTATCTCCTGGTTCAGCTCTTTCCTCTGTCTGATAATTTTGCTTTTGGGACATTTGGAACACACATGCACAGATGTGATTATCCTTCCTCTCTGACTTCATTTTTGACAAATAAGTGAGAAATAACCCAGACCCCCTCACACCATTAGTAAGTTTAGTTTCTATAGGATATTGAATGCATCTTGTGGGTTTCTTTACCTATGGTTAGTAGTGGTTCTGTGATGGGGCTTACTATGTTGCTTGTGTAGCTAGTAAGAGACTGAGAGGAGAGAATAAGGCACAAATACTGGAGCTGAAAATGAAGGGAGACAAATGAACTTGGATCTTTATAACAAGAAACCAGAGTAAAATTTAAAATGTGTTTGGAAAGCATCTTCTCTAAGTCTCTATCTTTGTGTGCATGTTGTTGTTGTTATTTTCCCTGTCTTCCTTTATTTTCCTCCCCAAATGACCAGAAAGAAAATATCCTTGTTTCTCTCAAAGAAAAGACATAATCAAAATTCAAGAACCAAATTGTAGTGATGAGGCATACAGGCCTGCTTTTCGTCCTGCCTGGCTCCCGCCCGGCTAGCTTAGCCCAGGAAATAATAACACAGAAACTGTATTCATTTAACATTGCCTGGCCCATTAGTTCTAGCCTCTTATTGGCTAGCTCTTACATATTGATTCAACCTGTTTCTAGTAATCTCTATCACCACTTGACTGTGGTTTATCAGGATGAGTCTAACTGGTGTCAGTCTCAGAGAGGAGAGCCATAGCATCTGCCTGACTCTACTTTCTCCCAGCATTCAGTTCGGTCTACTTCACCTATCTAAGCTGTTGTCCTATCAAAAGGCCAAGGCAGTTTCTTTATTAATTAACCAATGAAATCAACAGATAGATAGAAAACCCTCCTACATCACCAAATAAAATATTTTAGTATTCTAACTTATCGACTAAATTTTATGTATAGAGTAAATTTAAAAAAAAATTCTTGACTCAATCATCAGCCCACTACAAAGGGGGAACCCTTTTTAAGGAAAATGGCATTACCAATTACAAATCAGACTAGGAAGGAATGGTTCTTTTAAACAAACACATCATCAAGAATTTAAATTCATCATACAATTAAAGAAAAAAACTTCCATTCTGAAAGGTAATTGGAAAGAATATTCAGGCAAACAGAACAAAACAAAATAGAAAGCTACAGAATTTTATAAAAACCATATACATAGAAGATAATACATGTTCTTGGATAATGATATTCCAAGGAGATAACTTGCTAGCCTTCCATTGAAACTCCATCATCAAGAAAGAAAACAACTGTGGAACCAGCTATAGGAGAATACCCAGGATTAAGGTCTTCCTTGGGCAAAATCACCCACTGGCACAGCTGCTTCCAAGAGATTGCAAAGGAAAATAGAGACAACATACCCAAGCCAGAGGGTTCCTCCTGGAAAACCTGGTGATGCTGAAGAAGTTTTTCTATTCTAGTTCTGATTCTTGGCAAGAGATGCCTTAAACACCAAGAATAATACCGTGTGCGATCTGTTCTTGAATTCTGCCACAGATGTTAGCTTTGTTGGTAATTTACACTTGTGAAACTTTGTGAGTATATGTACAGACTCCTTATCCAATTCTCAATGGTTATACATTTCTCACTACTCTTAAGTTATTAAGAAGTCTTAATGTAGCCTCTAAAAAGAGGTGTATTGTATAATGTTAATATGACCCTGCAAGGGTGCTGAATTTTAAAAACTTTATTTTTTCAGAAATATACAGATAGTTAGTAGAATTGTTAAACCTTAGATTCAGCAAATTCCTTATAGAGCATCTCTTTCATTTTCTAGAAAAGCAGATTAAAAGCCATAGGCCTGAACAACACTATTTCTTTTAAATGTCTGGAGCTGTTGAATAAACTGGTGCTTCATTCTTCTCTTATCCTTCTAAGTTTAAAATATTGACCTTAATACATTTTTAATATTTTGATGAATCACACATATATTAAAGGTTGGCTCATTCAAGACAACCAATGCCATTTCCAATGAATGGCAAACCAAACAAAATGATCTCTTTAAGAAACATCTAGGGGCAGAAGCGTGCATAACTGCTTTTAATAGCATATGCCTTTTTCAGAACATAGTCATGATAGTTTAGCTAACCCACCATAGAACTGCACATAAAAGCACAGAAGATGGTTTTCTAAGCAAATATATTTCCCACTGTATCATCAGCATTAGGCTAGGTACAGATTGTTTGTTTTTGCTCTGATGCAGCTTTCGGTGAACTCACCATTAACACATCTTTATTGAACTCAGTTTTAATAATAAACCCAGTGAATCTTCAAAGTGTAATGTCAGAAGCAAGAAATGCTGCTTTAAGAGAATCATTTGTAAGCCAATTATTTTTCTTGACTTTGTCAAATTTAAAAATATAGTATGTTTTGACTAATGCAGCAATTAATCTGTTCAAATGGTAATCAAGCTACACAGCACGTGGGTGCCAGCTAATGTTTCTCTTTGCTGATCCTGACCAAAAAAAGTTCTAGCCACATGAAAAGGATGAAATAGTAGAATTCCCCACAGATTGCTGCTATTCTGTTCTGCTGACTGGAAAGTCAGTAACTCTTAAATTATACAGGACATCAACATTGCACCCTCAAGACAAATGCACAGCATTTATAAGCTGAATTAGTTTGCTTATTTCATGTTTGCCTGTTAATATTACTAGGCTATATGTCTTTAGAAAGAACAACTTTAAAGTCATTTTGAATTAACAATGAACAGAAGATTCAGCATTTCTCATCTGTGGTGATATTAGGGAATGTGATACAGAGGGCTGACAACAGAAAAGTAAGCTGTAAGTCTATCCGTGGGTTTCATTTTAAATATTGAGAGAAAAGAAAACACCTGTCATGTAGATACTGGAGAAATAATATTTCAGCAGGAGGAACTATGTATGAAAATATAGCATATAAATTTACTTTATAATACTATAAAGCTTTACATAGTAAAATGTGTAACATTAGGATTTTAAAGTAGAGAAACACTTCAACACAGTTGTAAATACACTGAAAAATTCCTTAATTCTCAGATAATTTCAGTGCAGATGTCACAGTTTCATTCGCTGAAATACATTTATTGACAACTTATTGTGCTAAATACTGTATTGGGATAGAACATGCTAATTTTACAGACTTAAGAGATAAGCTAGCACAATAATTTAGTTCTTAAGTTAATGGTGAAAGGAACATAATATTTTTAATAAATTTAATTCCATTTTAGATTGAAATATATATTTACATTTTACATAGTCATATTTAAAGGAGATATATGTGGGACTTTCCCTTCAATTTCATGTGATAATATTGACTTTTAATATTGGCAATTTTCAAATGTTGAATTCAGTGGTTTTTAGGAAAATTTTATTGTTAGTTATCTTAGAGAAGTAGACATCTTTTTTCATTTAACAAAATTCACTATTCAGGTCTCTCTGCAGCCCCTGAAAGTACCAGTTCTAATTCCTGTCTTTAATTTTTACTTCTGGAACACAATTAATTGGGAATGGAAATCATATGTTACCCTTTGAAGTTTATTTCACTTAGTGAAATAGCCTCAGAGTTTACTTGTTACATGATCTGTCTAAAATCCCTTCTTTTTAAGCATGAGTAAGACTGCTGTGTGTCTACACCCACAATTTACTTAACTATAATCCATCCAGGGTCACAGTTAATTTCCACTTTCTAATGCTATAAAACAAGGTTCATTTGAAAATGAGCTCAGCAATCTAAATGCGTCTGCTGTTCCCTCCTGTTCACCAATATGATGATGACCCTAGAATGACCGTCAGGAACTGCTTAGGTCCTGAGGATGAAGATGAAACCTTTGTGATTGACTATCTTTTCAAAGAGTGGAAAGTGATGACATGCCCTTTGTCCTATATGAGAGCAGGGAAAGGAAGCATTGCCTATGAACAGAAAGGTGCCTTCCCCAGACACTGCACCAACTGTTGTCTTGCTGTTTAACTTCCTAGCTTCAACAGTTCTGAGAGGAAAAAAATCCTCTTGTTTATGAATTACCCAGTTTATGAAGTTTTGTTACAGTAGAATTCAGACTGAGGTGACCAGTGCACACCTCCTAATTCTTCCTTCAAAATTCCATTAATTGGGTATCAAGTATTAAAAGATATGATTCCATGGGGATCACCCTTACTCAAACAACCACACTAGGAAAAGATTACCTCTGTATGTCCAAATAAGATAATGCTCAAAAGGTCTTACAATGAATTTTAGATTTAGTGTATTTCTTGTAAGAACAGTTTTTGCAAACTGACAACAAACACACACTTGTTTTTGAGAAGGATCAAAACTATACAAGCTATTGGGAATTCAGGGACTCTGGGAAGTCAGCTGGGGCACCTTACATGGGGCTAAACTAGGCCCTCTGAATATGAGAGACAGTTAAGTGTCTTGAGCTATTTAGGAGCAGGGTCCTGGGAGTGGTACCAGGACTTATCTTGGGGTACATGAACTGTCTTTTTGGAGTCCATTCCCAATGTTGGAATATTTTGCTTAGCCTTGATACAGGGGGAGGGACTTAGTCCTGCCTTAACTTGGTATGCCAGACTTTGTTGACTACCCAGGGAAGGCCTAAACCCCTCTGAGCAGTGGCAGGTGGAGGAATGAGGGGCAAGAAAAAGGGAGGAAGGGGGAATTGCTGTAGGTTTATAAAATAATAGAAAAAAAAAACAAACAAAACAAATAAACAAAAACCTGTGTGACTACTTAGGTATTAAAACTCCAAGAAAATGTGGGGAGCAAGCACATCCTCCTTCCTATTTATCCTCCTATTTTTTCTTTATTCTTCACTTCGAGGTTTTAAAGTCAAAATATGGTCTTTTAAGGTTTTAAAATAATCCCTTCACAAAATAAGACTTTTTATGTTGTTAAAAAAGTAGTTATTTGGGAAAGATTACATTCTTCTATCCTAGCCTGTCATTAGCTGTCAAGATCTTTAAAGATCTGTGTTTTCCTTCACATCAACACCTGCAAGTCATACATATAGCGCTCTGCCTCTCCAGGTATGGCTTGCAGCTTAAATGGATGATGCTGTCTGTCAAGAAGGGGCTACACTGCTGCTGCACAGACTTGAACATGATGAGTATATTTTGTATTTTCTACATATCTTCACAGATCTTCAAGAAGATACAGAAACCTTTTTGGACAGTCACGTTTACTTTTCTGCAGTTTCAGTATCCACCATGTCCATTGCAATGCTTCATCAGAGAAAAGATGCCATCTTAATATTAACACCAAGCAGTAGAAAATTCCAGAAATATGGAGGAAGAGTTGATAACCACATTGTGGAAAGACTTTGATATACACCTGGACTTGTTCTGGGAGACTCATACTCACTGTGGAGAGTGTCCAAAACAGTGGTCTGGTCTATGGCTATCTTGTGAGTGTTAATCTGAATGGACTTCAGGGTAGATCTCCATTTGATGGTCTTATACTGTCTCTTGCTCTAAAAATTAGGAACCTGGAGGAATAGATATATTACTGGGGGAACAAACGATCAAGGCTATCTGCAGAGATAAGTCAAATCTAGTGAAGAAGAGAGCTCTGTGAACCCCTGGAGCCTTGGTGGGGAACATATGCTCATTAAAGCCATAAGGCAGCAGTGCAAAGTTGAGGTTCAATACACACCTCTTTTTGGCAAGACGATAGATTTACATTGCATTTACAGAGATCCCATAGAGGATGGCATCATAATAGTAATGTGCGTCCCTGCATACCTGTATTTCATTGCCATGGCATAAAATATCTTTATCTTAAAATTGATGGCAAAATAAGCATCCTTGAGAACAAGAATAAATTAACTCTAAACAACTAAGTCAGCAGTGTAAAGAAGTCTAAATGAATATTACACTAAGAGGAAGAAGAAAGCCTCTATCATGAGTGTACAGAAAAACATGTATTCATGCGATGCATAAAGAGACGAAGGAGAAGATCACATTATGTGTAACACAGTAACCCTCAAAACCAAATACTAATAAAAAAAAAGAAAAGAACAACAGCCAGTCTAATCAACCACAAAAAATGATCAACAAGGAATTAGGAAATACTGATAATTAATAAACTTAAATATAAATAACCTCAACTCATTATTAAATAGATGCAACTAATTTAGTATGTTAACAAATAATATTCAATTACACATTGACTATAGGAAACTCCTTCATTAGTAAGACATCCATAGGCCAAATCAAAGGATAAGAAGAGATGTGTCAGGAAAATGGAAGTTGGTCCAGGAAATGGCATAGTGGAAAAAGACACTACTGTGCAAATCTGAAAACCTGAGATTATCACTAGAACACACATGAAGGTAAAAGGAGAGAACCAATGCAATAAAGTTGTCCTCTGACCTCCATATGTTTCTACGGCACACACATTCACATGCACACACACACAAACACACACACATGCACACACACAAACACACATACACACACACTAATAGTTAATTAAAATAATATTTCAACAGAAATGGAGGATAGGCTGCCATATTTATTCTCAGTTCTGATTAGGGAGACCTCTAGTTGAAACTACTCTGAAGAATTAAGAAGGCTTTACATACAAATAATGGGGAATAAGTAATCAAAAAGCCCTCACAATTGTAAAACAAAATATTGCATCAAATCAAGGTTCTCAATTTAATAAGACAAACACAAATAAAAAAGCTGAAATGACCTGATACAAAATAAGCAAGTTTCTTCTCATTTTTATTCATTTTATGCCATCTAAAATTCAACAAAGCAACTTCAGAGATGAATTCTATCATATTCCAAGTGGACTAAGCTGATATATATAGAGAATATTACATCCAAAGAATATAAAACACACATTTAGCAGTCTATAAAATCTTACCTAAAACATGCAAAATAATAGGCCACCCACAAAATTTAAAACATTTCTTTTTCCTGATCTTAAAGGAAACATTTTAGTCTTCCAATTGTAGATGATGTAAGTGAATAATTTTATATACTCCCTTCATTATATTGAATGAAATTGCTTTATATTTAGATTTTGTGTTTTACATGAAGAGATGCTGAAATGTTAAATGTTTTTCCTTTATCAATAGAAATCATCATGTGGTTTATGCTTCATTCTATTTACATTTTGTATTATTTTGGTGGACAGATATTTCATATGTGGAAATGTAGAAGCAAACCCCACTGGGTCAAGGCACAATAATTTTATATTATTTTTAAACTAAAATATAATGATATTATTCCCTCTCCTATTTTCTCTCTCCAATATCTTCTCTTTTAATGTATATTTGCTGTTGACTTTCAAAATTATGGTCTCTTTTTTAATTGAAATCACTACATATCTATTTACATATATACACATATATGCATAGTAATATATATAATAAAATGGAAGGATATATATATATTTCTAATTTATACATCCATTTTACCATTTCCATTTATAACCAGCTGGAATATAATGTCAGGATTGATCATTTCATATTGGGTAACTAATTAGGGTATGCACCCCTGGAAAAGATTATTAATGTCTGTCACTCTGTAGTAATACTCCTTAGCTGTTAATATATCTATTGATGAGTATTGTACTTCACCTAGTCTTATTTGGGTAACAGTATTGTTGACATATCTATCATGAGTGAAGCTTCCCTGTCATCTCCAGGAGACATAATCTCAGAGTAGAATTCCTGGGTTTCTGGCTCTTAAAATATTTTCTTTGGCACAGAAGTTGTGTTTTAAATATAACAACTGAGACTGAGAATCCACAATCACTTTTTATGTTAATTTTGACAAGTTGTTGTCCACTGTAGTGGTATCTATCTGTGGCAACAAGTTTTTTGGATGAGTGGTGAGAGCTACATTTATATGTGGATAAAGGAATAAATATTTATCTTTTGTTGAGATACTCTTGAGTCTTGATCAGTCATCTTTCCAGTTATAGTACTCTTCTTCTTTTCTGTTTCTCTGCTTTTTATTCATAGCAAGTTCTTGTTTCTAGAAATTTGCATATTTGTCCTACATTTTCTATTTTTAGTATATAATTACCCATAGTATTCACATATATATGTGTATATATATATATATATGTATATATATATAATATGGAGTTGATAATATTTCACTTTATGGATTTTAGAAAGTTGTTTTTTCTTTCTTGTCTTATTCATTGTACTATAGACTTGTCTGTTTTATTGATCTTCTCTAACAACCAACTTTTGGTCTCATTGATTTTTTTAATTGGTGTATATTCATTATATACAGCTTTAATGGTTAGTTCTAATTGTCAACAATCTATAATCACCCGGGTTGTGAAGAATTGTCAATATCAAAATGGCTTGTGGGCATATCTGTGTAGGATTGTCTTGAATGCCTTAATGGGGAAAGACTTACTCTATACATCGGCAACATCATTTGAGGTTTTTTACCATGGATTTTCTGAGTGGTGGCAGCTGAGCAACAAACATGCATACATTTATTCCTCCCTAATTTCACACACAAAGTTATGGTGTGACCTACCTGCTTCAAGGTTCTGCCTTACTTCCACATAATGACAGATCATAACCTAGAATTGAGTGCTAATATAAATCCATTCTCTATTAAGTTGCTTTTGTCAAGGTATTTTATCACAGCAACACAAATGAAACTAAGAGTGATGGTACTTACCAAGGTATTACCATGAAAGTATATTATGGAACTGGAGAGATGGCTCAGCGGTTAAGAGCATTGCCTGCTCTTCCAAAGGTCCTGAGTTCAATTCCCGGCAACCACATGGTGGCTCACAACCATCTGTAATGAGGTCTGGCGCCCTCTTCTGGCATGCAGGCATACACACTGACAGAATATTTATACATAATAAATAAATAAATAAATATTAAAAAAGAAAGTATATTATGTACCTTGACCATATTCATTACACAAGCACTTGTCACTCTTTGTTGTCCCCACTTATTTTTCCTAGACAGACTTGCTTCTACTATTGTGTTCTACATTCCAATAGAAAAAAATCTAGATACAAAATCTAGAACTACATATGAGAGAGCTAGTTCTCTATGGATTTGTGTGTAAAATAGACATGTGATATCCAGAAGACAGCATTTTACAATTTTCACTAAAGCAAATATGCTTCAATCATTGTGTTTACTCATAATCAACAACAATCCCTGATAAACTTGATAATCCTCAAATAAATGGAGTAGGAAAAATGTGGGAGTGAAAATTGGGTTAGCAAATGTGTCTGAAGTAAGGAAGATTTTATAAAGCTTAGAATTAGCGGGCACAAGTTTAGTATTTAAGGTACTGATGGCAATCTGGCTAGGATATACAATTTAGGAAAACAACATATGGAATCATATAATATTTAATTCATCTAGCTAAACTGAATAATACAGAAAGCTCTAGTGAGTTTCAGCAAAGGAAAATACAGTTTAGATTTCCAATCAGCTCAACCCAATACATTCATTTATTACTGCCAGAAGGAAGAACAGAGTGCATCATATATAAACATAGACATCAGTTTCTGTGAGTAAAATTGTCAGTCAATATATTTCAATAAATTGTAGGTCAGTATATTAAAACAATTCTCACAAAATGAACTGCCATACTTAACTCCTAGTTATGTTTAAATTATTAAAATAATATAGGTGGGCTACTTATTTTTTGGAGTTGATCTTGTGTCTTGTTACATTACTGAAGGAGTTCATCAGCTGGAGAAGTTCCCTCACAGAATTTTTGGGTTCACTTATATATTCTATCATATCATCTGTGACTAGTGAAAGTTTGACTTCCTTCTTTCCAATTTGTATACCCCATTGATCTTCTTTAGTTTCTTATTTCTTATTTCTCTAGGTAGAAATTCAAGAACTATGTTGAATAAATATGGAGAGAATAAAGAGTCTTGTATTGTTCCTGATTTTAGCGGAATCACCTTGAGTTTCTCTTCATTTAATGTGATGTTGACTGTTGGTTTGCTGTATATTGCTTTTAATATATTTAGATATGTTCCTTGCATCCCTGAAAACAGTATGGTATTGGCATAAAAACAGGTATATCAATGGAATTGAAACAAAGACCCAGATATTAATCCAGTCACCTCTGAACACCTGATTTTTGATAAAGAAACTAAAATTATACAGTGGAATAAAAACATATTCAACAAGTGGTGCTGACATAACTGGATGTCATTATTATTATTATTAGTAGTAGTAGTATTACTATTATTATTAAAATAAGATGCAGATATTTCAGTATTCCTACAAAAACTAGAGATTGAACCTTAATAGGAATTTTGATATTTTTGTATAAAAATGCTGATATCTTTTAATGTGAGTATCCCAAGCCACAAGATTCCTAGTTTCTTTATAATGTTAATTCATTAATAGATAATATATAGCAACATTTCTCAGTATAAACTTGAGGCATAATATTCAAAATAGCCAATCAACAAGATTTCTATTAAAGAGAAAGATAATTCCATGAGAACTCAAAGAGATTGTTAGCTGCCTCACGTTTCCAAGATTGTTTCAAACATACACAATCTCATTAGTTATTAGTTATTATTAGTGCTGACTCTTTTTTTAAATAAGAACTTACTATATGTTCAAATACTTGCAGTATAAATTAGAATATTTGTCAATGAAAAATTACTTAGCATAGAAGAGAGTTTTTGGACATTTTACTTTTAATGTATCCTCAAAGTGGATATTCTAGAGACAGCATCGAAGTCACCAGGCAAAATTGAGATCATTTCTTGTTTTCTAAGTAAAGCAGGATACAAACTGAGGCACGCACACAGTTCCAGCTCTGGGAAGACAGAGGCAAAGAGAATGTTGTGAGCTGATACAAGCTTAGTTTATATAAAGAGTACCACCCAAAAAGCATTATATTATGAAACTTTGTCTTAAGATAAAATGAGTATTGAAGCATATTTATACATATTTCCTTATATATCTAATCTAACCCTCAAACAGAACAGCTCTTGTTTTCTCCAAACTTTGAATGTATAGTCAACCAAGCACAAAATATTAGCCTCTCTACATTATAGAAAAACCCCAAATAGTGTTCTCAGGTTCAGAGTCATTACCCATCAACATTGCTCAGAGTTCTGTGTGTTATGGGCCACAGAAGATTGTCACAGAAAAGGTCACAAATTTAGAGAGAAGAAATTGAAAGAAAGTAACTGCCACACACAAAACTCAGGTCCAAATGGATCAAAGACCTCAACATAAAGCCAGCCACACTGAACCTTACAGAAGAGAAAGTGGGAAGTACACTTGAACACATTGGCACAGGAGACCACTTCCTAAATATAACCCCAGCAGCACAGACACTGAGAAAAACAGTTAATAAATGGGACCTATTGAAACTGAAAACCGTCTGTAAAGCAAAGAACACAGTCAACAAGACCAAATGACAGCCTACAGAATGGAAAAAGATCTTTACTAACCCCACATCAAACAGAGGTCTGATCTCCAAAATATGCAAAGAACTCAAGAAATTTGTCATCAAAGGAACACATAATTCAATAAAAAAATGGAGTACAGACCTAAACAGAGAACACTTAACAGAGGAATCTCAAATGGCTGAAAGACACTTAAAGAAATGTTCAACATCCTCAGTCATCAGAGAAATGCAAATCAAAACAACTCTGAGATTCCATGTTACACCTGTAAGAATGACCAAGATCAAAAACACTGATGACAACTTATGCTGGGTAAAGGGAACACTCCTGCATTGCTGGTGGGAATGCAAGCTGGTGCAGTCCCTTTGTATGTCAGCATGGCAATTTCTCAGAAAAAAAAATAACATCTTGAATTTTGCAGGCAAATAGATAGAGCTAGAAAACATCATTTTGAGTGAGGTAACCCAGATATAGAAAGGCAATTATTACATGTACTCACTCATAAGTGTTTTTTTTTCACATAAAGCAAGGAAAACCAACCCACAAATCACAATCCCAGAGAACCTAGACAACAATGAGGACCCAAAGAGAGACTTACATAGATCTAATCTACATGGGAAGTAAAAAAAGACAAGATCTTCTGAGTAAATTGGGAGCATGGGGACCTTGGGAGAGGGTTGAAGGGGAGTGGATAGACAGGGAGGGGAGCAGAGAAAAATGTGGAGCTCAATAAAATAAAAGTAATAAAAAAATAAAAAGAAAGTAACTAAACCATATGTGGTTTTAAGATTTTATTTACCAATCTTACATGTCAGAATCTAACCCAAAGTATTATGCAACAAAGTATCCAAAATAGAGCAAAATAAACATACATGAAAACACGTCTCTGTGATGTGTTAAAGTGCAAGATGTATTATATCATTCAACACTCATCAAGAGGGAGTTACTCAAGAACGACATACCCACAGAATCAAGTATTTACAGTACAACAAGACTAAGAATGGTACAGTATGACTAAGAAGTATCAAAATTTAATATTACATCAAAATTTTAGAGTAATTAACATAAAATGCTGCAATTTATCTAGCATTATAGGAGTAGTATAAACATAGATAAGTTTTTATATATCACATCTAAAAAATAATTGATTCATATGCATTTAAACTAACAAAAATGCTTGTCTATAGTATGCCAAAAATAAATAGCATTTATAGCACAAAACAGAAGGTAAATACCTCAGAAATAACTGATTCATATTTTTGATCTTGGAAACATGAGGATCATTTCTATAAATACTGTTTTATTCATAAACGATCCGTATAAATGAAACATAGATAAATGAAAGATAGATAGATAGATAGATAGATAGATAGATAGATAGATAGATAGATAATAGATCTCCATATTTTGGTGCTCAGAACTTCAATATATACTATACCTGTTAAAGGGGATTCTGCAGCTCTCACACTGGTAGTCCAATGGTAGAAAGAGAAGATATCCTGGATTATCACTATGTAGCCAATACTAATCATGAGTTATTAAAACTGAAGTACCGAGTAAAAAAACAGAAGGGAGGAAGAAGAGCTAAGGGTGCCATCTGATAGGCATCATATAGGCATTGCAATCATGAACTCAATGCAACTGTACTTGGCTTCAGTAATCAAGGAGGAGACTGAGCCTATTGACAGACAACACAAATGGCACGGGGGCAAGAGGCCCTGCAAGCCCTGAACACTGAAATAAAAAAAAATCAATACATGAACAAAGAAAAGAGACTTGTGGAGAGGAGAACTGGTTGATCAAGATAGAAGGGAGTTAGGAATGGGTAAGGGCAAGAGTACGGAGAACACATCATATGCATGCATAAAAGTATCAAAGATTTCTCCCTAACCCCATAATGGCTCCCTCTGTCATGATGTTTTTTTTTTTTTCATTTCTCTCCCTCTCAGTCCCTCCCACAACTCAGCCATCCTGTTCCCTCATGATCTCATATCCCATTCCTTCTCCTCCATACCCCAGTTTACCCAGGAGATCTTACCTATTTCCCCTTCCTAGGGCAATCCATGCACGTCCCTAAGGTCATCCTTGTTACCTAACTTCTTCTGGACCTGTGGATTGTAGCCTGGCTATCCTCGGGTTTATATCTAGTATCTATTAGGAGTGAGGACATACCTTTCTAAATCTGGTTATCTCACTCAGGATGATTTTTTTTCTAGGGAAGTCTCCTAGCAATAGTGGAGAGGTTTGCTTAATTCAGCCTTTTCCTGTAATCAGATTGTTGATTCCCTAATTGTCATCATAGAACCTACATACAGTAACTGAAGGAAGCAGATGCAGAGATCCACAGCCAAGTCTGAGCAAAGCTCCTGGAGTCCCGTCGAAGAGAGGGAGGAGGGATTATATGAACAAGTTGAAGGGGACAAGATCATGGTAGGGAAACCCACAGAAACAGCTGACCCAAGGCAGTGGGAGCTCATGGAATCGAGACTGACAGCTAGGGAAGAGACATAGCACAGACCTAGGCCCTCTGCATGTGGGTGACAGTTTTGTGACTTGATCTATTATTTTGGGGGGGCCCTTGGCAGTAAGACTAGGATTTATCCATGATGCATGAACTGGCTTTTTGGAACCAATTCCCTGTGGTGGGATACCTTGCTCAGCCTTCATGCAGTGAAGAGGGACTTGGTCTTGCCACAACTTCATATGCCAGGCTTAGTTGACTCCCCATGGGAGGACTTACCATCTCTTAGGGGTGGATAGGAGTTGGTTGGGGGGCGGGGAGGTGGAAAGAGAATAAGAAGGATGGGAGGGAGGGGGAACTGCAGTTGGTATGTAAAATGACTAACAAAGAAAGTGTCAAAGAATAAATTTAATAATAAAGAAGAAATTAAAATCTGAACAGAACATCTGAACAAAAACATATTTTCAAAAGTCTTTGAAACATGTGTTTGTTTTTCCTCATCATTAGTGTTTTAACTCCTGAGGAAAAGGTAATGTTGTTGGATGACCCTCTTGTGTTGTAGAGAACTTCATTCCTTAGCCACGGTGTTAAGAGCTCTTGTATAAAACATACTTTCTGACACAAACATAAACTCACAAAATTACCCTATCCTACGGAGCTGAAAAAAAATGACAGATTTCTCTCAACTGTGTTCAGGGAGCATGGTGAGAAGGGTCAAAATGAAATTACATTGCTGTCTTTCAATATGAAGGAAGGAGAACATTAGCCCAGCAATGGAGTTGGCATCGATAAGATGAAGAGAAAATGAAATGAATCCTTCTCCCAAAGAATTGAATTCAGCTTGTACATTTTAAGCCTTGTGATGAACTTGGCTTCCCCAAGAAATCTGTCGAATTTTAATCTACTTTTGTAATTGGAGAACAATCAAAAATCTATATAATAATTTTTCAAGGACTCTACTGTAGTTATTTGGTTTAATACCCTTATGAGATAATGCTGAGAATCAGCAGACAGTAAAATGATTCTCAGAAACATTAGAGCATCTTTCTTATATGGGTTTAAAAAGAGTGCAATTGTGATGAAAATCAAAAAGATGTACTTCAAGACAGTTGACAAGCAGCTGAGGTTGCTGCAATTGAAACAACCTAAATTAGAAGTATGCTTATGGACCTAGAAACTCATTTTTTTCATCTTTAGTTGAAAGATAACAATTACATACAGTTATATGGCACATCATAATACTTTGGTATGTTTATAATATGTAGCAATTAAATCAAACCAATAAATAAATAAATATGTGAACAATCATACTTAGTATTTTTGGTGAAATTATTTTCCATTGATAGTTTTAGCTAATTGAAATATTTTAATTATTTTTATTTATTACCATTCTGTGTAAGAATTCTCTAAAGCTTATTTCATCTATCTAGCGGAAAGTGTGTATATGATCAGAAACTCTTTTCTTACTATTAGTGATAACCATTATTTCTGATTCATTTGTGTGTGGCTTTTATTTACTGTATTCATAATATAAGTGAGATCATGGAGTCACTATCTCTTTGTACTTTTCTCTTTCCTCTTTTAAGGGTTTATTAATTGTAATTATATATCCATGTTTGTATATACATACACATATGTGCAGATAGCTATGATGCCAGTGGTGTCAAATGCCCTCAGAGCTGAAATTATAGAGAGTTGTGAGCCTCTGATGTGGGTGATGTAAACTCAACTCAGATCTTCTGGGTGTTAAACAAGAGTTTAAGGCTGAGTTAGTACTTCAGCCTTGTATGTTGTTTCTATATTCGTCAAAATGTCCTCCAGATTCAATTGATATTATCAGAAATGACAGAGCTTTTTCCTTCTTAAGACTAGGATTTTATTATGCATGTAATTCCATATATTTAGCCTTTGGGATTAGAGCTCCAATGACTCTATCACACAGACAGGTATGTCTTTACAATACATTTCTAATGTAACTTTATTTTTTAGTTTACTGAGTAACTTGTATACTATTTTCCACAGTAAATATTTATATTCCTACCAATAACAGACAAGAGCATTTTCTCAAATTCCTCAAATGTTATCTATCCTCTATCTTTTAAATAATACAGCCTAGGTCTGGGTCTTGACTAGGTTTTTACAACCTCCTAGTTAAATCACAAGGCTACCTTAAAGTTAAACTTGTCTATGAATCAGTTCAGCATACTTGTTGTTTTCGGAAATACAAACAAGGAGCATCTGTTCTTCCACACTGTTGATGTCATTCTCCAAAGTGACTATTTCACCTGTGGAAGTTTAGTTCTGTTCACTGAACGCTTTTCAGAGCAGTGAGTGAGTCCCCATTTCTGCAACCACTATTGTCTCTTAAAAGAAAAGAGTGTCTATCTTGAATATGACCGGTCTGAGATATGGGCCAGATGTAAAAGATTTTTCAAACTAACAAGCTCGGAAGCCACTGAAGATGACCAAAGTACTCAGGAATCACTTGCACAAGCCCCACTCATTAAAATTTAGGAAATTGAAACATTATTAAGGATTGTAACGGCAATGGATTTGAGCACATCAAATATTTCCTAATTTTTTTTTTTTTTTTTTGGTTTTTTGAGACAAGGTTTCTCTGTGGCTTTGGAGCCTGTCCTAGAACTAGCTCTGTAGACCAGGCTGGTCTCGAACTCACAGAGATCTGCCTGCCTCTGCCTCCCGAGTGCTGGGATTAAAGGCGTGTGCCACCATCGCCCGGCTAAATATTTCCTAATTTTATAAAGATATGAAAAATAAGAAAAAAACAAAACTTTAATTGGTCACTTTATCAAACCTAGTAGAAAAGGTAATTAGTTGTGTTTTAAAAGATAAACAAAGGAAAACAATGTAATATAATTCTTGCCTGTAAAACCTACCTAACCAACCAGGAGATGAATAGAAATGGATATTATAGAAACATTCTAGAGAATAAAAACATCTGTTGGCACATCCTAGTTATTACTCAAGTCATATGGGATTAATTCTACTTGACATTAAAAAAATTAATACAGCGATCAATGCAAAAGAGAGACAAATTTATCATAATAATAGAAATATGGTCATAGTCTGAAAGATATTTCAAGAAAACATGAGAACCAGTATCAAAAGCCAAAGCTTCTAATAGTGATCCCAAATCTAATGCCAAATAGGTGAGTGGTTCAGAGGAGAGGAATTTTATATGATGCCATCTACCCCCGGTGAAGGAATATAGATGCGCAGGAAAAACTTTCGGGAATACATAATTTATAAGAACTAAAAGAAAAGAAGCGTAAAGTCTGCTCTTTCAACAAGTTGGCATGTATACGATTCAAATCCTCTCAAGATGAAAGACAGGGTGAAAATTTAAGAAGATGCAAATAAAGTTAAACATTCATTAGCTGTTTGAAGACATCTCACAACTAACTGCTCACTCACTGTATGTGTGAGAGAACTTTGTGATGAATGTTTGAAAGCCAAATCATTACAAAAGCAAAATTGATGTAGGCAAACTTATATAAAGTGTAGTACTTTCCTCCAAATTTTCTTGGGGTGAAACAATGACACTGAACTAATGTGTGTCTGTGCAGGAATGATGTGCACAGGAAGTAGAGTTGGATAAATGAATGGCATGGATCACATTGGTCACTATCATTGAAAAGTGTGTGGAAAATAAAAAGAAATTCACTATACTTGCTATTTTTACAATGAATATTTCTATAATAGAAGGTTAGGAAGAGAAGGAGAAAATTTCTGTAGTCTTCTGTTGCAACTTCTCTTTTTATAGTCTACAAGATCAGAGAAGTAAAATATTCTGGAAAATGAAGCTTTCATGAAAATAAATGTTTTTAAAAGAGCCTTCACTTTATTATTTTCAATGACCCTATTTATATTTTCTATCATTAATAAATTTCTTTGTAATAACTATGTTACTTGCAATCTATCTGTCTGACTCTTTTATTTCCCACTGTCCCTGAATACCAAATTCTTTTCACCTACTAAAATTATAAGGTTTTATTTTGTTGTGACTTATTCATAACATTAAAATATAAATAGTCACAATCCTTGCATTGAGAATGAAGAGTATGACCAGCCCATCCGTTCTGAGACAAAATGAACTTTCTCAGAAGCAGCTTCCAGAGGTCTGCTAGGCAACCCCAGGGATCCACTATTCAAAAATGACCTAAGGTTTGTAGAGTACAACTGTAAGACACACTGCTAAAATTATTGTGCGTCTTCTGTCTAAGCCTGCCACTGGTGTGACAATTTCATTCTTTAGGAGTAGGATATTTTTAGGAGATTTTTCCTTTTCTTCTCTCAGCAATTGTTACACACATAATATAATAACATTCTCTGGGCACTAGAAACAACAGTTTTAAGAAGAATTGAACAAGTATGTGTGACAGCAGCATCCTCAGAATCCCAAAGAGCCACCAAGAGTTAAAGGAGCTGAAACTCGAGAGATGGCTCAGAGGTTAAGAGCACTGGCTGCTCTTCTAGAGGTCCTGAGTTCAATTCCTAGCAACCACATGGTGGCTCACAACCATCTGTACTGAGATCTGGCGCCCTCCTCTGGCGTGCGGGCATACATGGAGGCAGAATGTTGTATACATAATAAATAAATAAACCTTTAAAAAAAAAAAAAAAGGAGCTGAAACTTAGATAGCACCCAAGAGGACTTGGGCAAGTAGAATACCACTTCCTTACAAAGGTGAGCAGCTGAAACTCCCTGCTGAGCCTGGTGTCTCTGGGCTACTTTCTCACGCTCAGACTATCCTGTCAAAGTCTAGGCTAATCATGTCACAGTGTTCCTTGGGAATATCTGATTTTCTTACCTTCTTTTCTTTTTTAGGTTCTCTTATGTTTTTAACGTATGGGAAGTGGCACAATATTTTCTTTTTTAAATAGGTTTTAGTTTAGATAATATTATATCATTTTCTCCATTCGTTCTCCCCCTCTGACTCCTGTAGTGTACCCTTCTACCAGCCCCATGCATTTCCTCCCTATCAAGTTAATAGCCTCCTTTTCTATTAATGTGTGGGTATAAATATATTATAAATACAATTTTCCAAGTCCATTTGTGTTGTTTTTATATGAATAGTTTCAGGGATGACCATCCTATAATAGGCAACCGTAAGACGCTTAACCCTGGTTAGAGCTAACTCTCCTCCTCCTAGCTGTCATTTTTTTGTTTTGCCCATAATTCTTTGTCTCTGAGTGAGATACCACAAACTTATTTCTCCTTCACGTTAATATATCCATAAATAAAGATGTTGTTCTGATCTTGTTTATGTAGCAATTACTAGAAAAGATTGTCTCACAGCAAACAAATTAATATTCTGGTTCTCATAATCTTTCCGCCCCACCTTCCACTATTGTTCACTGAGTGACAGATGCAAAAGCTTTGGTGCAGGTATATCCATTGTGGCTGGACACCACACGGTCCTTTAATTTCTGTGTCCACTTATGTTTTTCTTTGATTGCCTTCATTTAGTATAAAGACCTCTTAAAGGAGGAGTAATAGCCATATTTACCTGTGGATATAAGGATAAAATTTAGAATGATTTAAGGAATTATTCTCTTCTAACAAAGTAGTAGTGGTAGATTATTTTCTAAGATCTATGACCTCGTTATATCTGGGAAGCGTTTCTATTATCAGGTACAATTTCTCTCCTGTTCAGTCCATCTTATGTTAAATTAGACAGCTACTTGTTAGCATCCATATGTGAGTGGCACTAATGCATCTTTACCTGTAACTTGCCATGCTGGTTCTTGTTGTTCATAAGTATTGTAGCTGAATAAGGGCGTTTAATTAATGCCCACCCTCAGATGCTTGCACAATATTTTCTGATATCATGGTGGTTAGATCATTGGAAAGGGTTTTTAGGTCAGATCCAGTTCAATCCAAGTATGTAGGTAGCCTAGGTGTATAGTGTCTTTAACAATAGGAACCCACTCTCAGTCCCTGAATAAACAACCAATTGAAACTCAGACAATCTAGGTAGTTTGGTGATTAACTTGAACAACCACGAACACCTATTCAAAAGGAGGTTTCTTGCATTGTCTGAAGACTTTATCTCTTGGTGCAGATGCAGGATTTCCCCTAGAATTTCCATTTTTATAACTCCAGGCTAATTATTTGTTCTACTGTAGCCTGATTCCAGGGTTCCCTCATTCTAATCTACTCCATTCCCTGAGGAACTGGGCTCTAAGTACAGACCCTATTCCCCTAACTTTTTCTTCAATTCCCTTGTAAGCCTCTCTGCCAAGTTCATCTCCATTTATTTTTCACCCACAGAAGTACTCTCTACAAAAAATTCCACAGCCAACAGAGAGACAGCAACAGCACCAACCCCAACAGAAAAAGAAAAAAATGTCAGCACCAAGCACCATCGCTCCAGAGTCCATCAGAGAAACAAAAACATTAGCAGCCAAAAGAACACACCTCAGATAGAAGCCAGTAACACTATTTCAGAATGCCCTGACTAATACATATATGAAGTACAGGACAAGGACTTCAAATTGCAATTATGAATACATTCAAAGAGTTTATACCTAAATCCCTTAATGAAGGCCATAAAATCACAAATAGTAGAAAAAATAACGAAAACAAGTTGAGACAGAAAAACTAAATTTCAAAGAGAAATAGAATCACTAAAAAAAAATCAAATAGAACTAAAACTGAAAATGAAAATTTTAGAATGTCACACAAAAAAACCTCAGAAGCAAGCCTCATCAATAGATTGCCAGAAACAGAAGAGAAAATCACAGATGACAAGTAGAAGATAGAATAAACTTATACCTCAGTCAAAGAAAATGTTAAATCAAAATAATGTAAGTAAAAAATATCCAGGAAACTTTTGACACTATGAAAAGACTAAATCTCTGAAAAAATGGGAATAGAGGAAGTAGAAGAAAGGTTAAAGGTGTGGAAATATTTGCAAACAAAGTCATAGAAAAAAGTGCCTTATCTAAAGAAGTGTACAAAAAGCATACACAATACTAAATGTGCAGGACCAGCAAAGAAATTATCCGTGATACATAATAATCAAAACACTAAGTGTACAGGATGAAGAAAGAATATTAAAGTATGCTTTTATTTAAATAAAAGGGAAATAGGTCAACTAACATATAGAAGCAGGCCCATTAAAATAATACCTGATTTCACAGTGGGAATTCTGAAAGCCAGAAGGGCCTAGAGAGATGTTGGTCAAACTCTGAGAGACTACAGATGCCAGCTGAGTTTATTATATCAGCAAAACTATCAGTCACCATATACCGAGAATGAAAAATATTCCACAATAAGACCAAATTAAAACACCATCTATATCCCAATCCAGATCTATAGAAAGAACTAAAAGGAAAACTTCAGTCTGAAGACGTTAATCACACCCAAGAAAACAATGGAATAGTCGTAGACCAGTAAATCAAAAGAGGAGCAGGGGAATCCACACCATAACAACAAAATAACAGGGATCAATAAACACTTTTCATTAATAACTCTCAAGAGTAATGGTCTCAATTCCCCAATATGATGACACAGATTATCATATTAGATTAGAAAAAAGATCCATATTTCAGTTGCATTCAAGAACAACTCACTATCAAGAACAGATAAAACCTCAGAGAAGACAGATGCAAATGAAACTTCTAAACAAAAGGATCCTAGAAACATATAAGTACAGCCATTTTTAATATCTGACAAAATATACTACAGACCAAAACTCAGCAGAAGAGATAAATAAGGTCAACATATTTTCATGAAAAGAAAAAGTCCCTAAGAGGACATTGCAATTCCAAACATTTAAGCACCAAACACAGGGGCACCCAGGTTCATAAAAGAAACATTACCACATCTAAATTCGCATATTGATCCTCACATGTTGATGGTGTGTGATTTTAATACCCCAATCTTACTAATAGACAGGTGAGTTTTATAAAAAACAATGAGCAGAAAGAAAGTCTCTAGAACCAAGAATGGCTTACTTTTTTCAAATTATTGGCTCAATGGGCCCATAGAAATCTTCAATCATGGTCTATTGACCAAAGCTACTGTCTACTCTCCACAAAGTAATGACGAGGCCCTGCTGTGGAAATGACACCAACGTATATGATCAAACTAGAGAAACCAAGCTGTGCCTAACAACTGACTAGCATCCATGTTACATGAAGTTACTCTGCAAGCTCCCCGATGGGGGAAAGGTAATCGTCAATATCACCCAGCTACCATCCCTGTGACCTGCCTGCAAAATATACTGATGTAATAGCTGCAGAAACATTGTGGGAGTAGCCACCAACTTTCTAATTGGATGTAAGACCCATTTGATGAGATAGGACATGGGCCTAGAGTAAGACGCAATACTATTTTTTTTTTTTGATTTTTCAAAACAGAGCTTCTCTGTAGCTTTGCAGCCTGTTTTGGAACTAGTTCTTTTAGACCAGGCTGGCCTCAAACTCACAGAGATCCAAATGCTTCTGCCTCGCAAATACTGCGATTAAAGGCGTGTGCCACCACCACCTGGCAAGGCGCAATACTATGATTCTGCTAAAGTGGTATAGTAGTCATTAGGGGTAGAACTTCTGGTTAGGCACCAGCTTGACCTAGTAATATAATAATTCCTACTGGCATACTCTTCTACCCATAGATAAGTACCTTGGCCGAACCTTATGAGAGAAGCTTATACTTCCAGTAGATGGGAACTGACAAAGCAATCCAAAGCTGGGCAATGTGCAGAGAATGAGAGGCTTTGGAGCACTCAGTTCTAAATGGCAAGACAGTGTCCTCCACTCAAGGATGGGGGAAGAGGAGGGCAGATCTATTATAGAGGCGACAGGTAATAGCTGAAAGCGGGAAAGGTGTCTTTGAGACACAATATGAATTCATGTACAAATTCACAGAGATTGTACCAGCATGGATAAGATCAAGTATAGGAACAAAGTGAATGGGTACCAAGCACAGAGAGGGGGAATCAGATATATGGTTCCACTCCTAATCAAGAAACTACCAGATTGATACCTGCTGGCAGGAGAAAAAAAAACATAGTTTTCTCCAATGAATTGGGTATGGTACCACATTCCAGGGAAAGACCCATGACCAGGGGTAGCGGCAGCACAAAATATAACCAGCGGCATGTTGTAGGTATTTTGTGTCTCATTTTGCATTGTTTAGATTTTTTATTGACTTTTCTTTGATTTTGATTTTTGTTTTTATCCTTTTATGAGAAGGAATGTGCTTATATCTTTTTTGTTTGTTTGAAGAAACAAAGAGAAATAGAACATAAATTTGGGCGGTATGGAGGAGGGGAGAATCTAGGAGGAACTGGGGAAGCAGAAAAATGGTCTAAATACATTATGTGAAAAAAAATTTTCAGTTAAAAAAAGTGAATGTTTATTCTGTCTGTTACTGAGGATTTCTTAGTCTACAGATTTTGGCAGAATGCATTGAATTATTGAATAGAATTTCTTACAATTATGGCAACTTACTATAGTAGTGAACTTTTTTTAAACAAGGAAATTATATTTAGAAAGTATTTTGATAAATGGCTCCTCTTTCCTAGGGAATTAGATCCCAGTGTACCCGTGGGCTGAGCACGGCAATTCTATACAAATCACACAAAACTACAGAAATGGACCAAAGCCTCAGACATGACTAAATCATTTTTAAAATGTGAAACTATGGTCTGGCAAGATGCCTTAGTTTGTTAAAGCACACTCACCAAACTGGATGGCCTGAATTTGACCTCTGGGACCATAAGATAAAATGTGAGCGTTGACTCCTGCAGATAGTCCTCTGTTTTAAACTTGTATACCCAATCACACACATGCAAACTCACACACAAACACACATACACGCACATGCACACACACACAACAAAGAAATAAATAAAATTTTTAAATAAATAATAATTTTAAATGAATAAAATATAAAACTAGCTGATGTATTTACCAATTTTTTTCACTTCGGATGCATAGTTGGCACAAAATAAAGGTATCCATTGTATAGATTAATGATGTTGTTATTTCAAATGCTTTCTTTGTCACACATTTTCTTATAGTTTACATGAGTTCTTAATTTATTTTTTATTCTACTTATTTATTAACTCTATATTCCATTGTCCTGGTGGTTGAATCCAGACCTCATGCCATACCCTTGCTTTAGCAGTGAAGGAACAGTGGCAGCTGAACTCTTCAATTTCATTTAACATTTGTAGTTTTGAGTACCCAGTCCTTTGTCCTTTCTCATAATAGAGCTGACAGCTTCCTCTCTATGTAGTCTAATTAACACTTCAGACGTGCAGAAAGTCTCTATTATACCATTCATTTTTCTAAGCCTTTCTCTGAAGAGGAAAGAGGACTCAAAGTGTTGCCCCATTTATTAATTACCTAAAGGAAGCTTCAGGCTCAAAGTCACAATATTTCCTTTGATAAAAATGTAAATGATTGTAGCTCACATTTTGAAAAATCAAAAAAAAGCTCCCAAATCTATTGAAGTTCAGACAAACAATGAAATCAGTCCCGTCCCTGCTTCAATACTTAAAAAGTTGAAAACTAGTAAAACTTAACCTCACTGCTAATCATCATACTGAAATTATTGAAATAATGTAAATAAATTGCTTCATAAATTTTTTTTTTTTTTTGGTTTTTCGAGACAGGGTTTCTCTGTGGTTTTGGAGCCTGTCCTGGAACTAGCTCTGTAGACCAGGCTGGTCTCGAACTCACAGAGATCCGCCTGCCTCTGCCTCCCGAGTGCTGGGATTAAAGGCATGCGCCACCATCGCCCGGCTTCATAAATGTTTATGCTCTATTCAGATAAGGTATTATTAGTAATCATGAGTTCAACCATGTGATGCTATAGTTTTGATTATGTAAATAAACATTTATCTCAAAAATATTAATTGGTAAAATCATGTCAAAGTAAAGTTTATATTGGCTTTGTTAGCTGTGAAGGTTTTTTTTACCATTTAGAATTTTAAAACAAATATACCCATATATGTGTATATATATATATATATATATATATATATATATATATATGCACTTTTATACTTTAGTAACAACACAGTCAAAACTAATCTCTGTTATTTTTGGCACAAAAAGTTATAATCCTATAAGAAATAAAGATGAGATATTAAAATTTACATTTGTGTTCAAATTGAAGGTGTTTCATAGGTTAAAGTGCAGACAAAAGAAATACAGCATATAGCAATAAACCCATGACATTCTCCAAAAGATTAAATAAAATGAATGAACAGTATTTATTTACTACTATTTATATAAATGCTTTTTGAGAATTTACCAGCAAGTCTCCTCTTTCTCTCTTAAAATTTCACCTCAAATAGTGTTTATAATTAACCTACATCCTCATCCAAAGCATTACTAATAGAATACAAGTGAAATTTGCCTCAAATTTCCATAATAATCACTGAGATTTACATAAAATTTACATAATGACAATCATAATTAAGTATCATTATAGTAATGGTTAAAAAAACAACCCTCATAAATAGCATATACTGGTATATGTCTAGAGGAGACAGGCATTTAAAGCCATCTCTGCATTTATTTTATTGTCTCATTTTACTGGAAATGTATTCAGGTAAATTATCTTTTATAATATGTGTGCCTTCCTTCACACAGCTTTTGAGGTAAGTTACTTTTTTTGTTTTGAGAGTCATATAATCTTGTGTAATGATATGAGGACAAGTAATTTACAGTGTTTTCGTTTGTGAGCAACACTTAGAGGTACATGTAAGGAAAAGCACACCAACTGATTACCCAATACCAATAATTTGTTCTGACTATGTATGTATATGCATATATATACTATATATTGCATGGGATGCAATATATACATATGCCTTATGTGTGTAATAACAACTAATAAAATTAGAGCCTGTGAATTTGAAATAGAACAAGGAGAGGTATAAGAGAGACTTAAGAGGTTAAAATGAAAAGGAGAAATATGTAATTAAAATCTCTAAAATACAATATAAAAAGAGAAAAAGAAAATGGAGGAATGACATTGAATGGTTCTGTTGTTGTACAATTTTCATATGTTTTATATTTTTCCTTCCCCTCTGCTTCTTACAACTTTAACACATTTGGGGGGGGACTTTTTTCTGAATTCTTTGGGATGCCCTAAGAGCTAGGGAACTCCAGCTTGAGTCCAGAGATCTCATGTTCCCTCACCCAAGTCTTCTGAGTGCCGGGATTGTATCCTGCTCCTGCTAGACTTTTCTGCTTTAATTTAGTGACTTATTTAAAACATGCTTTTCTACTCGACATTTTACTCCTTTTCCCTCCAGAGGGCTAAATCTATTTGATCTGCTAATATCAGTAATGAATAGACAGCACAGCATATAAAAAAGACAATGTGTATTTACAAGGATATTAATTAGAAAGAAAGGAGAAAATGAGTACAAAAATAATAGAAAACAAAATTGTATATAATCATGTGTACCATGATTATCAATATTCTCATCCCGTGGTTTTTGATCTGTAAAAGTGAATGTGGAATCCTAAGGCATAATAAAAATATGTGCGGGGCAGTGGTGGTGCACACCTTTAATCCCAGCACTCGGGAGGCAGAGGCAGATTGATTTCTGTGAGTTTGAGGCCAGCCTGGGCTACATGAGCTAGTTCCAGGACAGGCTCCAAAGCTACAGAGAAGCCCTGTCTCAAAAAACCATATATATATACATACATATATATATATTCAATAGTTTTCTTAACACTACAAGAAAATATGACAATAAATATGAGATGAAGAAATAGGTCTTGAAGAGATGGAGAAAGAATGGGAATGAATATGTTCAAAATAACTGTATGCATTATGAATTCACAAAGAATTGATAAAAGTATGTTGGTGGAAAGAAACATTTCAGAGCAAGGTTAAACAAGTCAGGTAGTTTCTGTTGAAGATAACTTCCTAAAGGGGAAATAAATTGAATTCAATACAATAAATCAAAGGAGAGACAGATGATAAACAATGGAGATAAAGGGAGAGTATTAGAAGATATCAGGGTGAGGTTCTTCTCTGTAATTAAGCTATGTATGCTTGCTAATTTCTGCTTATCAAAGAAATGTTATCCTCCACATATATTAGAAAAAAATTTTTTTTTATTCTAAGTGTCTCTCACTGTGGTCTTTCAATTGAGTTTGTATCACTCGGAAGAAAAGCACTCCAAAACAACAACACACAAACAAACACAACTATGGGTTTGGTAACAAAATAAGGAAATGTTTGCTTCAGCTTCTGGAATCAGCTCAGGGCTGTGGTTCGTTGGCCAGATGGTTTTGGGGAGTGGGTGAATCTTTGAGCCGGGATGCATGGCTTAATGGATTTTCTGTGGACCAAAAGGCAGCCAGCCAGGAAAACAGAAGAGAAGCATTCATTTCCATAGCAAAGTCATAAGCCGTGGAAATTATGAATCTGTAAGTGGGATAACCCTTTCATGAGATCAGATTTTTGATTTTCGTCTGCCTTTTTAACCTCTCTAAAAGAGTAAGACTAACCAAGGGAGTCATGAAGTCTGACACTTCAATTCAAGACAAGATATAGGTCCTCACCTCTATACCTAGGCTGAGCAAGGTATCTCACCTAAGACATGTGCTCCAAGATGCCAGTTCAAGCACTAGGGATAAATCCTTGTCCCATTGCCAGTGGCCCACAAACTGTCCAAGTCTCACAACTATCCCCCACATTCAGTGAGCCTAGTTTGGGCCAATTCAGATTCCCCTACTATCAGCCCAGAGTCAGTGAGCTCTCGCTAGCTCTGGTCAGCCATTTCTGTGGGTATCACCATCATGGTCTTGGCCCTTTTGCTCATACTATCACTCTTCCAGCTCTTGGAGTGGTCTGTGGTAGGCTGGCCCAGGGCTTTACTCTAGACTGCTTCCATCAGTTTCTGGATGAAGGTTCTATGATGATGATTAAGGTAGTCATCAATTTGATTACAGAGGAAGGGCAGTTTTGGTGTCCTCTCCACCGTTGCTTGGATTCTTAGCTAAGATCATCCAATGGATTCCTGAGAATTTCCCTAGTGCCATGTTTCTCTTTAGCCCTTTGATGGCTCTTGCAGTCAAGATATCTCTTTCCTTACTCTCCCTCTCTGTCCTTCCCCTTTCTTGAGCATTCTGTTCTCTCATCTTTTCCTTTCTCCCCTTATTCCCTTTCCCTCCCCTTCCACCCTACCTTATTCCCTCCATACTCCCAATCTTTTCAGGAGAGCTTATCTGTTTTCCCTTTCCAGGGGATCCATGTAATTCTCTCTAAGGGTTTTCCTTGTTATCTAGGTTCTTTGGGATAATGGACTATAGGCTGGTTATCATTTGCCTAAATGAAGAGAAACTCGGTTGATTCCACTAAAATCAGGAACAATACAATACACTCTCTCCCTATCTATCCAACATAGTACTTAAAGTTCTAGTTAGAGCAAGAAGAAAACAAAAGAAGATCAATGGGATACAAATTGGAAAGGAAGAAGTCAAACTTTTACTATTTGCAGATGATATGATAGTATATATAAGTTACCCAAAAAATTCATAAGGAAACTTCTCCAGCTGATAAACACCTTCTGTAGTGTGGCAAGATACAAGAGCAACTCTAAAAAAATACATATTCCTCCTATATCCAAAAGATAAATGGGATGAGAAAAAAATCAGAGAAATATCACCATTTACAATAGCCACAAATCACGTAAACTATTTGGGGTAACACTAACCTAAGAAGTGAAAGACTTGTTTGACAAGAATTTTAAGTCTTTGAAAAAATAAATTGAAAAAGATATCAGAAAATGGAAAGATTTCCCATGCTCTTGGATAGAAAGGGTCAACTTAGTAAAAATGTCAGTCCTACCAAAAGCAATCTACAGTTCAATGCAGTCCCCACAAATATTCCAGTATAACCCTTCACAGATTTTGAAAGAAGAATATGCAAATTCATATGGATAAACAAAACAATCTAGGATAGTGCAAATAATCCTCCAAAATAAAGAAACTTCCAGAGACATCACCATCCCTGACATCAAGCTCTATTATTGAGATCAGATTTTAAGTATCTAATATAATAGTAACTACAAGCACAGTGATATATATATATATATATATATATATATATATATATATCATATCTCCAGAACTTATTATTTTTTGAGTAAACAGAACCGTAAGCAGGTTGAGTAATAACCCCTCAATACTATCAGTATCTAAAACAAACCATAGTAAACAATGCCCTCTTCTATGTTTTCTTAATAAAACTGACTTTAGATATCATCAGAGAACTTATTGAATCAGCCATCTAGCCTTTGTTTCTTTAAATGTTATTTTTTGAAATTAAGGATCATATGTGTATGTTCCTGCAAACTGGTCAAAGTGAAGTACCCAACATAGGCAATATCTTTATAGCAAACCATCATTTGCCTCAGGCTTTGAGCTTCTTCAATTGATAGCAAATAGAGGATAGATTAGCTGTTCCCATTGAGATTTGCCTAAATCCCAAATTCAAATACAATGAAAATGACATGTTTTAAGTTAAGAAGTATTTTGTCATAGAAACAAAATAGTACCACAATGTGTAACTTGCAAAAAAATTCTAAAATTAAATAAACTTTGATGATAGGAAATGGATTTTTATCATGTCATTTTCTGTATTCTGGTACTATTGAAACATTTAATAAGAAAGATAATCTGTCTACTCCAAAACCAAAATACAGTGAAGAGATTGTACAATAAGAGAACAGCATTGTGAGTAAGATTCATGTTTTGAATAGAAAAGTTGGCCTTTGTATTGAAATTTGTACATACTGATAAATCGCTATCAACAAAAACATCGAGGACCCAGCCAGGATCCAATACTTGGTGCTTTATTACAAATGCTTCTGAATTGCCAAATTCCGCAGACCTTTCTGTGTCCATCCCTAATTCAGGGCTTAGAAGGACAATGCCTCTCACTTCCACAGAGACACGACAAAAGGCATGACAATGAAAGGGATCTGTCTGGAGAGCTTGCTAAGTGGAGTTTCATAACCAATGCTCTGTTTGATTTCAAACTTTGCCACTAGCCATGGTTCTGACTTCACTCCAGCTGTTGGAACTGCCTAAGCCTGAGTTTCTACATATAGAAAAATGAAGCTTTTTTCCATCTGCCTTGCAGGGTGTTATGAGGATTAGCGATAAGGTGCTTAATGTTTATAACAGTGCCTGGCATGGCAAAGACACCCAATATTAAACAATTGTTTCAAACACTGAAGCTAATCCCTCTTGGAGCAAGTCTGAAGAGATTTCAAATCCTTGTCAAATCAAGAAGGATCTGTTAATCTCAGAGATGAGTTATGATTCTCTAAGCAGTGATGAGCTTGACATAAATGAAATTCACATAGGTGACTGTAGAAACTTATGTAACTTTACATAACACATGTTCAGTAAGTTCTGTACTAATCTTAATATGAAGTGACTAGATTATTATAACCTCTTTAAATTAAAATTATACATGTTTCAATTAATCATAACAAATTATACTATGATTTCTTGAAAGAACTATGAAAATGGGTAGCTCAATAATTAGAGCCATAAGAGCGACTGGAGGAAAGCTGGAGTAAGAACAGTCTGCATGCATGTTTGGAAAATTCTAGAAAGTGGCCTTCAGAAAAAGATGACATTCCTAGTGATGATGAGGTGTCAAATGGCAATTTCCTTCTAAAATAATAATTCTCATTATAGCTGGGTCAAGGGGTCCATGCCCAGCATCTTTTCATTTTAAAGACTAAAGAAGGAGAATGCTATTAGTTTGAGAACACGGAGACTCCCTAGTAAGACCTTACCTCCCAAACAAATAACCAAGCAGAACAAAATCAAATGAAAGGACGTTCATCTGTCATCTTCACAGGTTTGTACGAAAGGAAAGTTCTTGGTGGAAAAGAAAAGGGAAAGATTTTTTTAAAGATTTATTTTATATGTGTGTGTGTGTGTGTGTGTTTTGCCTAAATGTGCACTCTATCCACACAATGTTCATGGAGGCCAGAAAAAGGTATCAAATCCTCTGGGACTGGCATTACAGTTATTAGTCACTATGCTGGTGGTAGGAACAAAATCTGATTCTCTGCAAGAAAACTGAGTATTGTCAACTTCAGAGCCATCTCCCCAGCTTCAAGGGAGGTCAAGATGTAGTGAAAGGGTTCGCAGTTTTGGAGTCAAATACGATCTATGTTTGATATCATCACTTACTTTTCAATATTATTAACATCAATTAATACCTACCTTAACTGCATAATGTTGTTTCAGAAATTAAAGGGATGTAAGCAAGGACATGAAACAAAAATATATGCTCATTCCTGCTTTTCCATTTGCTTCAGAGCATGTCCTATTTTTGCTCCATCCAAGCTGAAAATAAATGCTGCATCATCCTTCATTGGCATAAATTCTCTATGTGTGCATTGTCAAGGTCATGAGGTTCGACTAAAGCCGGATAAGTTCTTTAATCTCAAAATTCACTTATCAAAGACTTACGGGTAAAGAGGAACATTTGTAGATTATTTGAATGAATCCTAGAAAATGGTGCTTAATAACAGAAGAGTACAGTGGCATCTCGGCATTGGGATTAGGCTGCATGGGCACAGTGGATGCACCCTTTAGTGGATCCTAATAGAGCCATTTCCTCGATGGGGTACAGAAACAATACATACCCCCAAAGATAGCAGCATACACTAGTGAGTGCACAGTGAAAGAAATCCAAACTGCTTCACTGTAATTAGACTTCAGAGTCACTTGCACGCCAAAAGTAGGATTGTTGTTAGACACTTGCTTTGTTAAGTTTTCAGGTAAGAAACCTTAGTGCCCTGTTGGTAACTGAATCCCAAAGTAAAATCATTATGTTTGTCATTTCAAATGAAGAGATGTATGAGTTATCTTTAAGATGAGGAAAGAATTCATAATAATGTGGAAGCTATTTATTAAGACACATGAGAAAATGGTGCTTTAACAGCTTATGGTCATAGAGCAAACAATAGAGAAAATATTTAATTAATAGAAGCAGCGGTGGATAAAAATTCAGAATCAGACTGGGAGTATTATAGAACAAAGAGAGAAAATAATGTGTGTTTAAAAAATTGCAACCCACAGTAAGATCATTAGACTGACAAGGTCAGCAGGAGACAAGAACCTTCTGAAACTAGTACAGTGATCGAAATTAAATCAGGACAACACATCCCTAACACAATATATCATCCTACATGTGCCTCCATGTTTTGTGTCCTTCTGTTATGAGTGATAAACACAATCATCCCATTTCCCATTGTTCTTTAAATTACAAACAAACCCAGGACTGGAAGCAACATTAGGAAAGAGACTACCAAAACGCGCTGACAGCCAGTGGGATGCTTCATAGCTGTCACATTTGGGATCCCTTTGCACAAATAACCCAAAACAAGCCAATAAACAGCTACAGAAAATGCCCCGATGGTGGGATGCTCATGCGACGTTGTGAATGTACAAGAGAACATATGAAATACAGAATCATCTGGCAAATTTCTAATGCATCCAATTAAGGGCTTCATAATTCCCCGTGTTCTTTCATAATGTTCATGTTGGAGGGCTAGTATCCTAACTTTCATTTTAAAATGCTCAAAATTTGCCTTTAAACTAAGTTAAAGATTTGGGATTAACCAGGGTGGGGGAGTTGAGGGAAATTGTGCTATAATTTGCCACTCCATTTCTAATTTTGATATGAAATAAACCAGGCAGAAAACCCTCTCAGCAGAACAGCCATCATTTTGTTCAGGCAGTGTAGTGCCCATGAGTACCAGAGTTACTTCTGGAGGCAAACAACTATAATACTAAAACATGTTTGCTGTATGCTTCAAACAGTCTCCAAATGGATTCTGCCATCAAATCAAAATTCTCATAGTTCCAGGAGATATTTTCTTGACTTATACTAACTATTATTTCACAAGGCTCAAATGACATCTTTTAGTGCATTTGTGCTTCTGTAAGAGAATGCCACTGACTGGGTCTTTTATGAAGGACAGGTTTTGTTTTCCCATAGGTCTGTAAGCTTAGAACTTGAAGTTCAATGTGTGCAAGTTGCATTGTTTGGCCAGGATTGCTTTCAGCTTCACAGGTGGTCCCATGGAGATGTCTGTCACTGAGGAAGAAGGCTGATTTCATGGAAAAACATAAAGAACTATAGAGATAGCACTATGTGAAGTTTCCAAGGAAAACATTAATCTCAATTGTGAGAAAAAAGCCCCCATACCTCAGCTACTGCTTACTAATACTACATTGAATTAAATTTCTTCTCCTAAATTTTGGAGATGACATGTTGAAATCATAGGTGTGGTCTCAGTAAAATGTAATTATCTGTGAAAAAAGCATGTAGTGCTCTGGTCTCTTTTCCCAGAGTTACTGGTATGATGTTATTCTAGCAGTATATGGGGAGAACAAATAGAAAAAAATCTATTGATAAATCAGAAAAAAAAAGTGTAGATTTATTGAAAAAGGACAAAAAGTTTTCATATTGATATAGCCAATGAAATAAAGCAAAGCAATATTTCCAAAATGATTTTCCAATATTTGTTAATTTCTAGTAAACAGAAAACAACTATATTGAAAAGTAACATGTATTTGTAAATGAGTGTTTAAAAGTGCCCTTCAGCAATTAAACACACAAAAAATATAGTTAGCCATATTGTCAATATGTGCAATGTACCTTTGAACTATAGATTTTTACAACAGTATCTTAATAGTATATTCAATTTCAACATGAAAGATTGTTTGCATGATTTGAGGACTGAATGTTTAACGTAAATTCTAATGCTATTTCCAAAGTTCTATAATTTATTGGTAGAAACTGAGCACCCAGTCATATTTACTGAATCAAAAATGATGTCATGTTTATTTACTTTTTCTTATTGATAATAAATATTTTATACAATAATTTGTGATCATGATTTCCCCTTCCAGAGTCTCTCCAAGTCCCCATCCATCCAAATCCACAACTTCCTTTCTCTTTCTTGTTAGAAAAAACATAGACGTCTACCCAGCAAACTAACAATCAGAATAGGAGAAAAGAAACAAACAAAAAGAAATAAAAGTCATCGAAATAGCACTAGAAATACAGACAGACAAAGAGACACACACATTCACAGACAGAGAAATCTCATAAGAACACAAGGACCTCCCAAGGAAGAGGAAATCGAATATTATTTCTGATACTTTTTTTCTTTAAATTTTCTAAGAGTGATTTTCAATGACATGACCTTTCAATTGTTCAAAAATTTGTTCCAATGACCATTTTGTATTCACCCTTGGAGGTGGGGTCACAGACCACTGTCTGATGTCCTCAAAAACAAAGCTGAACTGATTCCGATACTATACAAACAGCACACATTAACCTAGATCAGAGTATTGGTAAGACAGAATCCATTACATGAAGTACCTATTTTTCAATTCTCCATGTCATTTCCCACTTCTAATAAATTAGAGAAACTAATCTACCATTAGTATCTGTGTTTATATTTATTGATTTAATTTAATATGTAACTGAAAAAATCCAATTTAACCCTTAAAATATAGTTCTTCAAAATAAGAAATGTACTTATTTTATTATTTTTGACATAATGTACTTATTTTATTATTTTTGACACGCTGAATGATTCTTTACCACGCTATAAAGATTATAACAATATGTTTTAGCCTTTAAAACTCTACTATTTGCTAACAATACATTTCAAAAGAAAAACTATAGCAAAATTTAAAAACCACAGTTTTGAGAGATCAATATTTCTTGCTAAAACAAGCTTTTTTTGTATTTATCTATATAAAGCATACCACAGAACTTAATTAAGGCCACCCAGGATTAACTTTGTAGCATACACCCTTAGTACTTCTTGACTATTACACATTTATTAAATAAGAAAAAAAAATCTTTGAAAACCATGGAATCTTTGACACATTTGAAGTACTTAAGCTTTAAGAAACTTATTTTAGATAAAATAGAACCCTTGCTGATCCTGGCCCACTTTTAGAGACACATTCACACCCCAAGCTTTTGTTATTTCTGAAGTAGGTTGTTAAGTGATTTTTCTTTGTATTTCCATTTTTGCCTGAGAGGACTCACTTCTAAACACTCACATCGTTTGTAAGAGCATTTCTGGAAAAACAGAAAGTACAGTTATGAATTTCTCTTCTCACACTTAAATTTCACAGGAAGTCCTTCTGTAGACTTTTTAATGGTGGGATTACATATATCAAAATTCCAGTTTTGTAATAAGGGCAATGCAAACACCAACCAGATAATCACAAACATTATTTGGCATTCTGAGCTTCACCTTTATTCTGATATCACCACAGACTTTTCTTGGATTTCCCAATGAAGAACAAGAACAAACCAATTCTGGGAAATGGTCATTATTCTATTGAACCACGGTTACTTTCTGTTCCATTTCTTTGCATCAATGACAATAAATATTTTGGTCCAACTGTGAAAATACATTTTTTGTGAACAAAGTCTTCCTACTTGAAAGTAACAATAAGGAATCGACACAGGGGCACAGGGACAATTTAGACAAATGTGACTTTTTCACACATAGGGAATATGTTTTTTATGTTGTTTGTTTTCTGGTTTTGTTATTACTGAGAACAACAGCTAGTCAAAATGAGAAGAATAAGTGATGGTAGAGTGACCATCCCCAAACAGGACACCTAAAATATAAGTCTATACCAAAGGTTCAGAGAACATCATGGAAGAGGGAGTGAAAGATTTGTGAGGGCTAAAGAAACAAGAGAAGGGTTGTAAAATGTGATCTTCTGGATATGACAGGAATCATTGGCCCTTGAACTCTCAACTTTAGATTTGTCTGAAGAAGATGTGAATCACACCATACCAGTGGACATCTTAGCATGGAAAGGAGAAATGCTCCCAAGTCACACCCTGATTTAAAGACCTACAAGCAGCATGACTGGCTTGGAAGATAATTGCCCTAATGGGTTGCCCATCTCCAAGGGATAAGCCTTACACACATGTGCATGCTGACAATAATAACTGGACAAAATAACTCTGAGGTGTATATACTAATAACAACTATAGAAGAAGAAGGAATGAATTAAAGAGAAAGTTTTGTGGGGGTCATGGGATAAGTTGGAAAAAGGAACACCCAGAAAGGGTATTATAAAAATATATGTATTAAATGTTCAAAATAAATAAAATTGAAATACTTTGAGAATCTACTCATGACAGGTATGGTAGTGCACACCTTTAATCCCAGCACCCAGGAGGCAGAGGTATATGGATGGATCTCTGTGAGTTCAAGCCCAACCTGGTCTACTGTTTCAGCTCTATTTTTAGAAACCAAAATAAATAAGATAAATAAATAAATAATATAAAAAAGGGAAAAAGAAAATCCACTTATATGATTATGTACATATTTCATATAAGAATTGCTAGGAATATTTCTTAATGTTAATTTTTTCTTCTTATTTTATTCATCTTACTGAAATTTTTTAAGGCTTTCAGAAGTAAAGAAGAACACAAGTAGAAGTTCTCAAGCAGAGTATTGTTAACACATGACCATGACAGGTAACACAAATCAATATGCTGTCTTGGTCAATGATCATCATGAACGGTAGTAATTGTTTCACAATGAAAAATTAAAAATCATTTGTCATAGTCATAGTCATACATTTAATAAACACAGCACCTATCCTATTTTTGAAAGTTAATATAAAAATATTTTCTCTTCTTGATTTTCACATGTGTTGTTGATAGTAACTAATTTCATTTGTTTACATTGAACTTTAGCCATTATATAACTGAAGCAGATACGTATGTCATTAATAACACAACTTATGATGTTTTGAATTAAAGATTTATTGTTGGGAAATACTATTTTAAGGTGTGTTACTTTTGTTTATGTTGTGGGACATGTGTTTATTGCTGCAAATATGTGTTGCTTTTGTTTATACTGAATTTGTTTAACTTTGTTTAGCTGTGATTATTTGCCTGTCCTTAACAGCTAATGGTCTAATAAAGAGCTGAACGGCCAATAGCAAGCAAGGAGAAAGGATAGGTGGAGCAGTCAGGCAGAGAGGATAAATAGAAGGAAAAATCTGGAAGGTAAAGGAAGGAGCAAGAAAGAACGGGGGGGGGGGGGAGGAAATAAGGGGTCAGCCACAGAGTAAGAGTGAAAGAAAGATAAAATTCCAGAGACAAAAAACAAGACAAGCATAAGCCAGGGTGTTTATAACTTATTGGAGAAAACCTATCTGGGTAACAAAATTGATTTAAAATTCTCACTCTGATCATAAAATTCCCAATGTAAAGATGAAAAAATGAAATGAAAAGAGTGAATGGCAGAAATTTCTGCAATTAAGAGAAAAATCTCTTTTCCATGAAGGGGAAATTGGAGGAGGTTAAGAATGCTGGAATGATTGATAGAACTAATAGAAACATCTTGGGCTTTCATTTATGTGAATCGTTAACGTGATATGTAGAGGTTTATGGGAAGACAGGTAGTGTAACAAGTATAGTTTGCAGTTGAACTATAGCTAGGTATATTTAAATTTTAAATTGCCATGAGTTAATGAGTTACTATTCACTGTCAATTTAAAATATACATTTTTCTTATCCTATTTTTAGAACTGTACAATGAAATACATAAAACATGTAACATATTTTTACATAAAAAAATTTGTTACTTTCCAGTGGTAAGAAGTGATAATGGATAAAGTCAAAATTTGAATTCCGATGATCTAATTACCCTTGGACTATGTTACTGCTAGGAAGTCAAATGAAGACAGATGTCTCAGTGAGTATGAGACTTCTGACTGAATTTGTATCCATCAGTAGACAGATACATAGACACCAGTATGAAAATATGGCACAGACATGTATTTAAAGCCTTTCCATTTTGTTTCTAGACCACAAACATTCTGATTCACAGTGCTTGTTTAGTGATTCTTAATAATCCAAACAGATTGTATAATGACAAAATGTTCACAAAATGGTAGTTTGAGAAATTATAAAATATACTAAAAGAAGAAGCAAATAATATTTTTTATTTGTATATCTAGCATAATTTGTGTGTGTGTGTGTGTACATGTACATGTGAGCATGTACTTGTGGTACACAGTCATGCCATGGTGAACATGCATGGGTCAGGTATGACTTTTGGTTACTGGTTCTCTCCTTCTACCATGCGGATCTAATTTAGGCCACCAAGTTTAGTGACAAGTGTCTTTAACCCTGAACCTTCTCACAGGTCTACCATTCGATTTCCCTGGAGACCATACATTGTTTAGAACATACATTTATGACTTCTAGTAAAACTTGCCTTAGTACAAGTGATACAATTCTACTCGGAGAGGATCTATTTTTGCTGAGTTGAATGATGACCACCCAAGTACAGTGTCTCACCTTGTCTCTAATTGTCTTAAAACCCAAGAATAAAGTCTCCACATCATGGTTAGAAATTCTGTCAAGCCCAGAACTTAGCCTGGAAATCACCTCACACCAGAAGGGGTTCCACCAATATTTCTGTCAGGCAAGCTAAATTATTGTGAAAAGAACTTGTAACCACTCACTTTGACTACCAGACCATGACAACATTTTGTCCCACGAAATTGGGATTCCTCCAGGAATCACACACTGGCCAAAAAAAAAAAAAATGGCCAATGTTTGAGCCAGCCAGAAGGAAAGCTTGTCTTCCAAGAAAAGACTTACAATTTTGGCAGCTGTGAAAAGAAAACAGACACAATTTGGGTGTCAGCCACTCATAATGAGCTAACCTAGAATGAAGAGGACAAAGCGAAAGATCCAAATGCAGCCACTAAATCATTTTACTCCAGAAACTTTTCTTAATCTTCTAAAGCTAGCCAGAAGCAACATTTCTCTTTGAAATGAAACAGAATATGAGTATTTGGACTTTGTTTCAGACTTAATATTACCCTTAATAAATCCAGGAGCAATAGTATGTCTGTGATTTCAAGAGGCACAAAAAGTACAAATTCGGGCTGATCTGATATAATTTCAATACACAAGGTCAAGTTTTGCTGTTGAAGAAGACCTTCCTATGAGAAATTGGATCCATAGCATTGAGCAAGCATTCTCTCATTGTAATACAGTTTTGATGAATGTCCCCTTGAACTGTTCATCACAGAGTAGATGTTTCTTAACTTTTTAGGCTGTACAAAAAGATCTCCTACTCTTCTCATTTATTCTACTCCCAGGGAAGGCATTCTTTCTATGGAAATTCAGGTCGAACCAGCAGTTTTTATGAACGCTTCTACACCCCTACATCTATCTCATGTAAGAGAACACATTGTTTATACATTATTGATTCCTCCAATTCTTGAACTAGTAACCATAACAACAAACATAAGCAGATTCTGAGATAAAACAATGTTCTCAAGTGGTTCTCAAATAAGGAGTCATCCCAAATTAAGCTAAGTTATTCTTAAGTAGACTTCACTAAATAGACTTAAGTAGACTTCACTTAAATAGACTTCACTAAAGATGCCAATTTATAATTATAAATAATTTTATAATTAAGGGATATTGTATTTGTCAAAAGCTTTTTTGGCATCTAATAGATGATCATGTGGTTTTTATTTTTTCAGTTTGTTTATATGGTGGATTATTTTGACAGATTTTCATATGTTGAGTCATCCCTGTATCGCTGGGAAGAAGCTGACTTTATCATTGTGGATGATGGTTCTGAAGTGTTGTTAGATTTGATTTACCAATTTATTGATTTACCAATATTTATTACAGATTGGTCTGTAATTGTCTTTCTTAGTAATGTCTTTCTGTGGTTTGGGTATCAGGGTAATTTTAGCCTCATAAAAAGAGTTTGGCAATGTTCCTTCTGTTTCTATTGTGTGGAATAATTTGAGGAGTATTATTTCTTTTTATCTTATAAGATCCCCATGGTTTAAAACTAGAAGTCAACAGCAATAATAATTCCAGAAATCCCACAAACACATGGAAAGTAAACAATGCTCACCTGAATCATCAATGGGTCAAGAAAGAAATAAAGAGAGAAATTAAAGACTTCCTAAAATTCAATGAAAATGGCCACACATCATACCCAAATTTATGGAACACAATGAAAGCAGTGTTAAGAGGAATGTTTATAGCACTAAATGCCCACATAAAGAAGTTTGAAAAAATCCCACATTAGTGAATTAACAGAACATTTGAAAACTCTAGAACAACAAAAAAGCAAACTCAGGCAAGAGAACTAGAGGGCAGGAAATACTCAAATTGAGAGCTGAAATCAACAAAATAGAAACAAAGAAAACAATACAAAGAATCAATGAGACAAAGAGTTGGTTATTCGAGAAAATCAACAAAATGAACAAACCTTTATCCAAACTAACTAAAAGGGAGTATCTAAATTAACAAAAATCAGAAATGAAAAGGGGGACATAACAACAGACATAAAGGACATACAGAGAATCATCAGGTCATATTTTAAAAACCTGTACTCCACAAAATTGGAAAACTTAAAGGAAATGGACAACTTTTAGATAAATATCACTTGCCAAAATTAAATCAAGACCAGATAAGCAAATTAAACAAACCTATTACTGTTGAAGAAATAGAAACAGTCATCAACTCTCCCAACCAAAAAGAACCTAAGACCAGATGGGTTCAGATCAGATTTCTACAAGATTTTCAAAGAAGGTAACGATTTTTTCTAACAATATGTTGTGATTGAAGTTTTTCCTTCTTCACCGTCCCTGACATCTTCTCTGTTTCCCTTCCTATCAAAATACACACTGTTTTGGTCTATCCTTAGAAAACAAACAAGCATCTAAAGAACAATAATAAAATAAGATAAAACAAAAAATATAATAGGAAAAATGAATAAACAAAAAAGGGGCAAGGTTAGATGCTTAGATGTTCATCCACAGATACAAGATTCCCATAAAAATATAAAACCAAAAGCCATAATATTTATGCATAGGATCTGTATTTGGGAAGTTAAATTCATGGATTTTGCTATAATGTGTTCAAAGAAACTGAATTACAATAGAAATATTAGAATTTGGTTTTGTTTGCTGAATTGGATACACAACACTGAATACATCTTAGTCTAAACTAAAATATCATACAAAAACCAACTCAATAGGACTTATTGAAATCATTCTTTATGAAAACCACATACTTAATTAAAATGAAGTTCAAATTTCAATAACACAATCTTAAGTGTATTTTACATATCTGATACAGAAACTTTATATTCACAAAGTTCACACAAATCATCGGGTTTATGTATTTGAGACACTGACATATTTTTTTTCAAATTTATCTCCTTTATCTTCTAGTACTTAAAACAGTGTGTAGGAAAAGATGACCACAGTATCCCTCAGATTTTATAAAGGTCTTTTATAATACAGGTGTTCTCCATATAAATTTTGCAGGATGGATAAAAACTGAAAAACACCATCAGGTTGACCTTGAAAGTAAGCTGTAAGTGATGTATTTACTGCTTCTGGTTTTGTTTTTCACACTGGCACACATTTCAGACATAAAGTTGTGTTCATCTTCAACAAGAATAAAGCACTTTATTTTCATCGTTGAGATTTATTTTGTTTCCTGAGAGCTGTTTCATCCCTGACTTGAGTGCGTAAATACTATTCTCTCTCTTGTTTCACTCTTCCATTTGAAGGTTGGATGAATTAAGAAAATATTTAGAAGTTTCAATAACTTTTTTCCAGATAATTTAGTATCTTATGTGTTTAAAATTCTCTCTGTGTTTATAAATATACATATACATACACACACACATATATATATGCATACATATATCTAACAAAAATTAATAAAAAATAGATGTCATGAATTTGAACAAAAGCAAGGAGGGACATATGGTAGTGTCTGGAGAGTGGAAGAAAGGGAGAAATGATAAAATTATGGTCTCAGAAAATAAGAAATTTAAAAATTTTATCAATAATATAAAATCCAGAAGTATTAACAGAAACATCCCAGGTAACTGTTTTTCATTCATTCAATAACTATTCCTTGAGAAATCACAGTGTGTAGGCAAATATTCTAGTGTTTATCCATATATATTTTTGTTTCTTTTTATTACAGATATGTAAGGTACTCTGATTGCATTCAGTTGTTTAGCTTGTCCCTTCTCATTCCTGCTGAACTCCTTGTTTTTCAAACAAGTCTTGCTCTCACTTCTGTGACTTTTAGCAATTAAGTAATGATTTTCAGAGTATTAATTGATGGTATGGTCCTATGCAAAACAAGAGCTATAACACTTATTTCTCAGTATGTCCTAACACTTACTGAATGTTTTTTACATATCAAGAACTAGAATTAGTACTTTTACATCTCAAATTTTAACACTAATACGATTTGGAAGAATTTAAAAATATGTGGATAAGAGGCCCAACCCTTGCCTCTTTTGGGACACATATACAAACACACACAAGAAGAACCAAAAGACTTACTTCACGTCAACTGCCTTGTGCCAAAAGGAAAGGTGGCTTTATTTGGCATGAATTGGGGCCTTGATACAAAGTCTCAGGACTTAAGAGGTATAACCCCTTCATTTTTCTAGCATTCACTAATATACTGGACTACAAACAATCATCAAGACTGAATGAGTGTACTCTGTCCATTCTCCTGTCACGACTGCCATTAATCACAACTGAAGAAACTATAAAGAGACTTCAGGGCAGCATCTAATTGAAACTGAAATCAATATACACTTCCAAACTGACACCCAAATATGCCTCTTCTAGATAAAAAAAAAAAAAAAACAAAAACCTTTTATTACAAAAGTCATCCTGTAAATGAGTTAAACCCACCAGACTCATCAGATAAACAAACATCAACATAATGACAAACGATGCATTAAACAGTGTAACTGTGAAATGTAGACAGAAGTTTCTGTCCTGCCTGGTCCCATAGCCGTTCAGTCCCCCCGCCCCCCAAAAAAATACACAGAGGATTATATTAATTGTGAAAGGTTTGGCCTGTTGTTTGGGCTTATTATTAACTTGTTCTTACAACTTAAATTAACCCATAATTATTATCTATGTTTAGCTGTGTGGTTTGGTACCCTTTCTCTGTAAGGCACTTTCATTTTGATTCCTCTGCTTCTGTATGACTGTCTCTGCCTTTCCTCTTCCCAGAATTATTCTAGTCTGGGTCTAAATGTTGAAGATGGATGCCCCAACATTGCAAAAGAACTTTGAGTGACCATGCAGAAAGCAAGATGTCTCTGTCATTTCTAGAACTTTGAAAGTTACTTACAATCCATTGCCTGTTTACATAGGTAATATTACATATTTCTAGATATAAAAATGGAGTTGAAGGCTAAATAGCTATAATTATAGTTTTCCTTAGTTATGATAAAAGATAAATTAGATATAAAAATTTAGACTCACAAAATAGGATAGATTATGAGTATTTTCCTTAATTTGCAAAATGTAAATGAACTAAATATTGTAACTATAATATTTGTTTGATAACTATTTTGTATATATAATATTATTATGTTAAAGTTAAAACCTTCCTTTTTAATTTTTTATTGATTTTTATTAAGCTCTACATTTTTCTCTGCTCCTCTCCCCATTTCTCTCCTCTCCTTCAACACTCTCACAAGGTCCCTGTGCTCCCAATATACTCAGGAGATCTTGCATTTTTCTATTACCCATATAGATTAGACCTATATATGTCTTTCTTAAAATCCTCATTGTTGTCTAGGTTCTCCGAGATTGTGGTTTGTGGGCTGGTTTTCATTGCTTTATGTTCAAAAACCACTTGTGAGTGAGTACATGTGATAATTGTCTTTCTGGGTCTGGGTTACCTCACTAAATGATATATTCTTAAATATGAATGGAAACTCAATTCAAGTTATATGGAAGAAAGGATAAAGGCAAATCTAGAAAGGACTTATTCATATTTAAGAAATCCACCATGGTCTCTGCAGGGCCTCTACTCCCTGCATACTGCCTCTTTCTTCCTATCCCACCCAGCTTGCATCCAGAACCCTCCCTTCTTAGGCCCCTCTGCCCTTTGTGAACACACAACATCTCCCAGCTCAGCCTGTCTGGGCGCTGGGACCGAAACCTCAGGGCACCCAGGTGGGCGGGAGTTCCTTTGTTTCAATAGCCTGCCTGCACCAAAGAAGGTAGGTGCTCTGTTTTCGGGCTACCCAACCAGCACGGAGACCTGATCTCGGCGCTAGGAGAGCCAGCACGGGATAGGCGCTCTGTTTACGAGCCACCCAACCTGCACGGAGACCTGATCTCTGCGACAGGACATCCAACACTGGGCACGGAGACCTGATCTTGGCGCCAGGAGAGCCAGCATTAGGGAGAGCCATCATTGGGCACGGAGATCTGATCTTGGCACCAGGAGAACTATCACTGGGGAGAGCCATCACTGGGAAGATACATCAGTAGGCAAGAAGACCTGATCCTGTTAAAGAAGATCCATAGGGGAGCATTCGGAGAAAGAGATGGGCAGGCGCCAATGCAAGAATTCACCCAACAATCTGAAAAGCAACATGAATCCACCAGAAACCAGCGACCTCACAACAGGAG
>JABTXL010005037.1:23150371-23177463 GCA_025134845.1 Neodon shergylaensis
ATAAACACCTTTAGTAATGTGGCAGGATACAAGATCAACTCCAAAAATTCAGTCGCCCTCTTATATACAAAGGATATGGAAGCAGAGAGGGAAATCAGAGAAACTTCACCTTTCACGATAGCCACAAACAGCATAAAATATCTTGGGGTAACTCTAACCAAGGAAGTAAAAGACCTATTTGACAAGAACTTTAAGGCATTGAAGAAAGAAATTGAAGAGAATACCAGAAAATGGAAGGACGTCCCTTGCTCTTGGATTGGAAGGATCAACATAGTAAAAATGGCAATTCTACCAAAGGCAATTTATAGATTCAATGCAATCCCCATCAAGATCCCAGCAAAATTCTTCACAGATCTTGAAAGGACAATAATCAACTTTATATGGAAAAACAAAAACCCAGGATAGCCAAAACAATCCTATACAATAAAGGATCTTCTGGTGGCATTACCATCCCCGACTTCAAACTCTATTACAGAGCTACAGTAATGAAAACAGTGTGGTACTGGCATAAAAACAGAGAAGTCGATCAATGGAATCGAATAGAAGACCCAAATTTTAACCCACAAACCTATGATCACCTCATTTTCGATAAAGGAGCTAAAAGTATACAATGGAGGAAAGAAAGCATCTTCAACAAATGGTGCTGGCACAACTGGATATCAACCTGTAGAAGAATGAAAATAGACCCATATCTATCACCTTGCACAAAACTCAAGTCCAAATGGATCAAGGACCTCAATATTAGTCTGAACACACTGAACCTGATAGAAGAGAAAGTGGGAAGCACCCTACAACAAATGGGCACAGGAGATCGCTTTCTATGCATAACCCCAGCAGCACAGACATTAAGGGCAGCATTGAATAAATGGGACCTACTAAAACTGAGAAGCTTCTGTAAAGCAAAGGACACTGTCACTAAGACAAAAAGGCAACCCACTGACTGGGAGAAGATCTTCACCAACCCCGCAACAGACAAAGGTCTGATCTCCAAAATTTATAGAGAACTCAAGAAACTAGACTTCAAAATGCTAATTAACCCAATTAAAAAATGGGGCACTGAACTGAACAGAGAATTCTCAACAGAAGAAGTTCAAATGGCCAAAAGACACTTAAGGTCATGCTCAACCTCCTTAGCGATTAGGGAGATGCAAATCAAATCAACTTTGAGATATCATCTTACACCTGTCAGAATGGCTAAAATCAAAAACACCAATGATAGCCTTTGCTGGAGAGGCTGTGGTGGAAGGGGTACCCTCATCCATTGCTGGTGGGAATGCAATCTCGTGCAACCACTTTGGAAATCAGTGTTTCGGTTTCTCAGGAAATTCGGGATCAACCTACCCCTGGACCCAGCAATACCACTCTTGGGAATATACCCAAGAGATGCCCTATCACATGACAAAAGCATTTGTTCAACTATGTTCATAGCAGTATTATTTGTAATAGCCAGAACCTGAAAACAACCTAGATGCCCTTCAATGGAAGAATGGATGAAGAAAGTGTGGAATATATACACATTAGAGTACTACGCTGCGGTAAAAAACAATGACTTCTCGAATTTTGCATGCAAATGGATGGAAATAGAAAACACTATCCTGAGTGAGGTATCCCAGACCCAAAAAGAGGAACATGGGATGTACTCACTCATAATTGGTTTCTAGCCATAAATAACGGTCACGGAGTATATAATGGTGAACCTAAAGAAGCTAAATAAGAAGGTGAACCCAAAGAAAAACATATAATTATCCTCTTGGATACGGGAAGTAGACAAAATGAGGGGAGAAAATTTGGGACCTTGGGGGTGGGGTGGGATGGGAGTATCGGGGGATGGGGAGAGAAAAGTGAGAAGGGGAGGATGAGGGAAACTTGGGGAAACAGGATGATTGGGATAAAGGAAGGTTGGATAGGGGAGCACGGAGGCTCAATTCTTAGTTAAGGGAGCCACCTTAGGGTTGGCAAGAGACTTGAACCTAGAGTGGCTCCCAGGAGCCCAAGGCGAGGTCCCCAGTTAGTTCCTTGGGCAGCTGAGGATAGGGAACCTGAAATGACTCTATCCTACAGCAATGCTGACGAATATCTTGCATATCACCATAGAACCTTCAGCTGGTGATGGATGGAGATAGTCACAGAGACCCACACTGGAGCACCGGACTGAGCTCCCAAGTTCCCAATGAGGAGCGGAAGGAGGGAGAACATGAGCAAGGAAGTCAGGACCACGAGGGGTGCACCCAACCACTGAGACAGTGGGGCTGATCTATTGGGAGCTCACCAAGGCCAGCTGGACTGTGACGGAAGAAGCATGGGATAAAACCAGACTCTCTGAACATGGCGAACAATGGGGGCTGATGAGAAGCCAAGGACAATGGCCCTGGGTTTTGATCCTACTTCAAGTTCGGGCTTTGTGGGAGCCTAGCCAGTTTGGATGTTCACCTTCCTAGACATGGACAGAGGGGGGAGGACCTTGGACTTTCCACAGGACAGGGAACCCTGACTGCTCTTTGGACTGGAGAGGGAGGGCGAGAGGAGTGGGGGGAGGGGGAGAAGGGTGGGACGAGGGGGAGGGAAATGGGAGGCCGGGAGGAGGCGGAAACTTTTTTTTTCTTTTCTTTTTCTCAATAAAAATAAATAAATAAATAAATAATAAAAAAAGAAAGAAATCCACCATGAAGAGACAGCAAACATGTCCAAAGAAACATTACAAGAAAGGGGAAAATAGAATAATCCATCAAAGATTTGAAAATAAAATTAAAACAAAACAAATACTGGCAAAACCATGAAAATTATACTTCAGAAACTTAAAGAAAACTAAAAGTTTCCCATGGGTGGCAGAGGGGAGTACTGAGCAACTTATAACTGGCATACCCAAAATACTGAGAAGTATTTTGAAGTACCTTGAATTACCCTATGCTAATAATGGGTTGCATTTTGTTGAGCCATTGGCCATAGGGGTCCAATGAAAGCCTCCAAAACCACATGCTATTTCCTAGGCTGTTGGTTGATCTCCACAATCTGATGGTAAGGCCCATATTACTGAAGACAACACTTCCTTAAGTCATTGAACCAGAAAAAGTGGAGCTGATGACCAACCAGAAGCTTCTTGCCTACTGACTACCAAGTACTGGAGCGTACTCTGTAATCTCCCACAGGAGAAAGGTAATCATCAGTATTACCAGCTACCAACCCTGTCTTCTACAACAATGACCTGCCTTCAGGATATGCTAGTACAATAGTACCACAAATTTTATGGGGGCAATCAACTAATTTTTATTGAATTTAAGACCCAGTCCTTGAGATGGAACTCCTACATGACTCTGCTAAAACATCCAGGAACCTGAGAGTAGAGAACTCATGGACCTAGAGGAAAAGCTGATGCATTCTTCTGCTAGAGGATCACAGAAATAAACTTAGTCTTAATAACATACTGCTTGTCCATTCGGACTCGCTTAGCAAGGCAAAGGCAAGCAGGCAAAAAGCAAAAATCTTTCTTCTTCCACACCCTTATATAGACTTTCAGCAGAAGGCGTGTCCCAGATTATATGTATGTGTCTTCCTCCCTCAAGATTTGGATTAAAGGCATATGTTTTCCAACCTCAAAGATTCATATTAGAAATTTTATCTACCTACTTCAAATTAAGCAAAACTGTTTCACAGGTGTGCCCTCCATTTTTGGATTTTAGTTAATTCTAGATGTAGTCAAAAATTACCCATCACACTGCTATCACCAAAGATCAATGACTTGCTCCACCCTCATCAGAGATACTTCTTGCAGTAAATGGGAATCCATGTTTATATCTTTTAAAGAAGACTAAGGAAAATATATTAGGGATATAAGTAGTGTACCTTTCAGAAGATAACTAATGGGAAATATTTCAAGATATAAAGATCAACAATATTGTTTTGATTGCGAACGTCTAAAGCACAGGACATAAAATAAACTCATACAAGTGGTATCATATTAACCTAATGTTTTTGATAAAATCAAGAATCAAGAAATAATCTGTAAAATGTGAGAAAATGTTAATTGTTCAGCTAACAAAAGAGCAATAGCTTAAATAAATAAGGAAAACAAAACTCCCAATATATAAAAATCAAATAAGTCTAATAAAAATGGAGAAACTTTATAAACATTTACCATAAAAATATATGCAAATGACAAAATCACCCATGAAGTATAAATCAAAACTACCAAAATTCATCATTACATCCCAATTATAATTATAGTGACTATTATCAAGCATAAATATGGGAAGAGTATAAATAGAAATATCAGACATTGTTGGGAAATAAACAATTACTGTAGTTATTATAGAAAACAAAAGAAAGGCACCTCAAATACTGAATGTAGAATTACCACAATTCAAACATCTCATAATATGTGTGCATTGCAGAGAAAATGACATCGTTATCAAAGAGACACCTGAATATATCCATGGTTATTGGAGCACAATTCAAAATAGCTAAAACCTGAACATCCATCCGTATGAAAATAGATGAAGGGATTAACAAATATGCATTAATGCCAGAGACTCTATTCATCCATGAAAGAAAGGAATGATAATCATTAAGGAAGCATGGATGGAACCACAGAACATTATGTTAAGAGACATAAGTCATCAGCAGGAAGCCATTATTCTGTATGTTGTCAGTCATTACAGAAGCTAGAAGTGTTGATCACATAGAATAAAACATTAGAATAGAGGGCATTGAAGATTAGGCAGGTATGATAGGTATAATCGAAAAGGTAAGTTAACATCCAAACAGCGTTGAAATATGCAGGTACGTGTGCTGTTTTGTGATGTAAAAGGACAATCTATAGGAATCTGTGCATTTCTAAGACGTTAGTGTAGAAGAATTAGAGAGTTTCCATCGTACATCACTGTCAACATTTGGACAGATGAAAAGGTTAACTACCTGGATTTATCATCATTTGTATTAATTTGCTAGGTTTTAATAATTTACCCATAATACATAACAATAAAATTAAAATATAAAAATAAACATCAAATAAAATATAAAATTAATATTAGGAGCATAAGTACCAAAGTTCAAAGCATTCTCAGAAGATCATACACACACTTTGATGAAATCAGTTTGACTCTAATATTTATTTTCCTCCCACATTCAGTTCTCAGGAGGCCAGAGTAAGGGAGAGAAAAATCTAGATATTAATTCAGAGAGGTATATGTGATCAATAATTCATTTTTGTACAATCCATGAACATAATTTAAATAGATACTTTTTGAACAACACACTTTGCAATTTACAGATTATTTAAAAATCATTTTAACTACAGTGTAACCTCATTTTATTTGTTAATATGTGTTTTGTTTGTATGTTTGTGCATGTGTGTATGTGTGTGAGTGTATCTATCAAGGTCAGAAGAGGGTATCAGATTTTCTGGAAAAGGAATTACAAGAGGTTGTGAGCTTCTGGACTTTGGTGCTAGGAACCCAGTTCTGGTGTCCTGGAAGAGCAGCAAGCACTCCTAATGACTAGGATATGCTGCAAACCCCCAGAGTAAACTCATAAAGCACATAGTCTAAATTGTACATACTCTTGTTCTAAGAATTCTCTCTTAGTCTTTATTCATTGGTCAGGTGTATGCATCCTGATTATTTTCAGTTTCAGACACACCTAATGGAAATGTACCACAATGTTTCTTAGCTTTTGTCTTCTTATAACAAAGCAGACAACACTGACATAATGACTTCCAAAAACTGGCTTATTGTTGCTTCTGAAGAAATTTCAAAGAGTTATCAGATAGATGAGTTTGGCCTTAATTGTGTAAGTTAAAAATAAAAACCAAGTGTTTTGATTTTGCAAAGAAATATAAGGCAAGTGGCTTAAACTCTTTATTATTATTATTATTATTATTATTATTATTATTATTATTATTATCTTGAACCTTTGAGTTCATTCACTGCCCAATTTGCAAGATATAGATTAAAGCTATGAGACCACTTCCTGGTGGGCATCATACAAATCTTCAGTCACAGATACTCTGATTGTACTGGGATTGCTTTGTGTACTACAACCACTAACTAATCTCTCCCACACTCACCACTCCCAGTCCAGAGATTGTGAGTTCAGTTCAGTATACTTAAACAGTATGAAATCCATCCTGGATGCTCTGACAGTAGATTAATTCAATGATTCAACCAAAAGTAAGTCAAACACTAAAATAAGCTCATATATTTGTTCTGCTCCTGATACCTAACCAGAATAAATATAAAGCTGCTTACCTAACCATTAAGTCAATTCGATTTTGTACTGGCTTGTTTATTTATGAGGTTGGACTGCTCCTAGTTCAGCAAACAAGGTCAAGCAGGATACAAATCTACATTTTACTTGACTGAATAGGTATAAAAAATACACAAAATATTTTTCTGAAACAAGTTTTCTGAAACAAATTAGAGAATTTAAATTCATGAAAGGTAGAACAGAGAGGAATCGGACAATGGGTTCACGTTCTGTGATGCAGTGAACTGACAATTCCCTTTGGATGCTAAATAGAACACTGCATTTGAGCAGCTCATCCCTCTGGTACTGTACATCTGGCTTCCCTTTGATGTTCTCCCTAAAAGATTTTCATTTAACTTTTCTCCACTTATAATTCAGAGGAAGAACAATAGTTTTCTATAAAAATACACACAGACACAGACACACACACAGACACACACACACGTTTTGCAGCTCCGGTTTCTTAAAATTATTTTTAAATGAGTTCATGTGTCTCACTCAACCTTTTCCATCATCTATACCAGAATCTATACCAGAGCTCAATCTTTTTTTTCTTAACATTTAATTTAACATAAAAAATATGTTTAAAAAAATAAATAAGGAAGGAGAGAAAAAAGGAAGGAAGGAAAGAAGGAAGGAAGGAAGGAAGGAAGGAAGGAAGGAAGGAAGGAAGGAATTCGCTGCAGCTAAATATTTCCAATGCTTTTTTGTAATTACTTCCTTCATGATTATTTTCTTCTTATTCATAAGGAAAGTTCCATTACTGAGGCTTTCTTAAACTATGTGTGGCATGTAGACCACATAGAATCAGTGCAGAAAAGGTTATAAGGCACCTCTAAAACTACTAAACTACTGATTTGGAATATATCATGTGTTCATCAATATATCAATTGTATATATGTATCTTACATTTGGACCATTTCAACCAGTGTGCACTATGACATTTGAAGTCTCTTCTCAATGAATCATTTAGTTTGTTGGTCTGAATTTCATAGACACAGTATAATTCATTTCATATTAGTAGATATTTACATGGATTTAACACAGAATGAAGAAAGGTCATTTTAAAATAGTAAAAAAAAATGCCTCATTTGCAGCACATAAGAATGCTGAGTCTAGCCTGGTGGTGGTGGCACATGCCTTTAATCCCAGCACTCAGGAGGCAGAGACAGGCTGATCTCTGTGAGTTCGAGGCCAGCCTGGTCTACAAGAGCTAGTTCCAGGAGAGGAACCAAAAGCTACAGAGAAACCCTGTCTTGAAAAAACCAAAAAAAAAAAAAGAATGCTGAGTCTAGTTATTCTGGGTATGTGGGGGAGGCAAAGAAACACAAACAGAACATATGAATTTAGAAAACTGTAATTAGAGGCCTACTCATGCATCCCCAAAAGAGAGTAATATGTCAAAATATTAACATGTTGGGAACTAGGCACCAAGTGGCATCTGTGATAGATTATCAGACAGAGATATGAAAAAGAAACTGAACTGAGACAAGGTTGCTTCATAAAATAACCCAGACATAGAAAGACACTTATCACATGTGCTCACACGTAAGTAGTTTTTAAACATAAATCAAAGAAAACCAGCCTATAAATTGCAATCCCAGAGAACTTAGACAACAATGAGGACACTAAGAGAGACATACATAGATCTAATCTACATGGGAAGCAGAAAAAGATATGATCTCCTGAGTGCATTGGAAGCATGGGGACATTAGGGGAAGAGTTGAAAGAGAGGGGAAAGGCAGGGAGTGGAGCAGAGGAAAATGTAGAGCTCAATAAAAATCAATAAGAAAAGAAAAAATAACTGGCTACAATGTCGTGACAACTGATTTAAATTTTCATTAGTCTTTGGAGTAACCTCGTAACACAGAACAGTTGGATGGCTTTGCGTTATCAAGATACAGTCAAACTGAGCATACTTTATTCTGTAAACTCACAATCTTCTGTTCAGATCAGGATCTCTTTTCAAGTGGTAAAGCTATCTTTAGAACTTGTTCTCTGTCAATCCCTTCAATCAATCTTTCACGATATCCATGAAATGAGTGTGGGGGTTAACGGGACAATGACAATAGTCTAAAATAACAGATGGAAAAGGTATTTCAAGAAACCTCCTATTTACTGAAGTCTTTTCGTGTGAGTTATTATGAGCTAGATCTTTGGGGAAGAGCTTTCAGAAGATAATGACTTTTAAACATGAATATCTTGTATTAACACATGAGGCAATATATAAATGTAACTCTCTGCTGATGCTTTAAACACGAAGTTCTACATAATAGACAAATTAGGCAAAGAAAGTTCAGGGTTGGGAAGAGTTTCAGTGGGAAGAGTACTTGCCTGGCATATATGATATCTTTAATTCAATTAACACTATTACAAACAAGAGAAAAAAATGGCTCCATCAATATAAGACATTGTTAGTAACTTTCTTCCCCATGGAGATACTAATATATAAGAAGCATCAGGCAAGCAAGACCTTCAGTGCATCGGCATCATATTTGAGGCTAAATGCTTCTTTCCTTCCTTCTTTTTTATACATGGATCATCGTCATCATCATTTGATACTTCCTTCTTGCCCAGAAAACATTAAGGCACTATGAAATAGACCAATTATCAAATGTATCATCATAGATTTATACATGATCACTTGAGAGTTAATAGTATGTTAATTCAGATTCAACACAAATTAAATTTTTCAATAACTATTATAATTCAAATGACTTTTATAATTCCTAGTAGTGTGGACCACATATCTATGGTTAATACTATGGAAAGAAACATATAAGGTACACAATGCAATAATTTTCTATTGCCTATCAGTTATCTACCTAAACAGTATGACCTTCTGACTGTGGAAACAGGTGCATCATATGTTACTGATAAGGTGTGAAACTTTTTCATTAAGGTCAAAACCAGAATTATATTAGAAATTCGTGATGAGAATATCCTTAAATCTTATGAGTACAATTTTTCAGGGAACAGTGAAATAAACTTTTCATGGTATTATTTTTCCTCCTAGAATTTCATTATTAAGAAGAGAAGTCCATTCAGTTGCCGCTGTCATACTGACTACTCTTAAATAGAGATGGCTCAGAGGTTAAGAGCATTTCCTGCCCTTCCAAAGGTCCTGAGTTCAATTCCCAGCAACCACATGGTGGCTCACAACCATCTGTAATGAGGTCTGGTGCCCTCTTCTGGCCTACAGGCATACACACAGATAGAATATTGTATACATAATAAATAAATAAATATTTAAAAAAAACCACTTTTAATACAATTTATTCACTCCCATAATTTTCCAAATCCTTGAAGGTATTTTTATATAAAAACTTTGTTTTTAATGCAAATATTCAGTTATAGTGTCAGGTCCATTAGAAATAACCTTTCTAAGGTATTTTATCATCTTTCAACATCACTTATTTGTGGCTTCAGAATATAAAGTAACTAGCCCAGTGATTTACAGTGGTAATTTTTGTCTGGCCTGTGGTTCTGATTTTAACTTCTCTCATCCTTTAATCTAAAGTCAGCTCACAAGCTAACTAGCTCCTGGCTTATCTAGCTAAATCTAAACTAAGAAAATGCAGCTCTGCCCCAAAAACCCGTTCATTCTACAGCACAACCACTCTGCTTATTGTATATGGCAACTGGTATTTTCCTGCTGAAGTTTGGAAATAGTATAGCCTGTACACACACCCCACAACCACACAATACACACACACACACACGCACATGTGCACACACACGCTTAGGTCACGAAATTTCAGATTTAAAAAACTGTGGTAAAGACTCTACCATTTAGTGAGGAATGAAATGAAAATTAAAAGGAAAACAGCCCAATTAAATACATAATTCATAATTAGAAAGGATAAGAAAACATGTGATATGAAAGAAGGCAGGTTTAAGTTTTGAGCAAGAATGTAGACAAGGGCATGGGAATAGGGGAGCAGTGTGTGACAAAAATCCCTGAAATGATGCTAGAAAACATCTATCATCCCAGACAGGCCACCTGTAACAGAGCAAAGTATAGATACCACCCAAGTTTAACTTTTTTGGTGAATGAATACTTTTAATTGGGTTACATAAATTAATATGGATAAGGGGTTACTTATAGGAGCAGAAATGACTCAAAGACAGCTGGTTCACTAAAACACATCTCAGAAAGGGAGACAGCCCAGAAAATCTGGGATGCTGGAGTACATTGCACAGCCTACAGGCAGCTCAACAGTTAGAAGAGCATCCTTTCCAAGTGATGCAATTGCTATAAACATCGCTCAGGCTTATCTCTGTTTTTTTTTTTTCCAGGCAACTGATCTTCTTTGTTACTGGATATGTCTGAGGAACACTCTCAGTTACTTTACTGCTTACTGTGGGAGGGAGGACCTAATGAACCTGGTGAGTTTCAGGGACATCCAGAATTTATGTGGAGTTCTTTTCCTTCCTGCTGCAGGAGCTTCCCTGAATGATGATGGAATATTTCAATCACAGAGATAGATGTCACACAATACAGAGTGACTGAGGAGTTAGTAGATAAAAGGAAGGATGTATGAAAGTCTTACAAAAACTCTTGTTAGTAAGATAATTTTAAAATGATATTTAAATGGAGATACTTTGTATAAGCTGACAAGGTTGTCTTAAGAAGATATAAGTTATTAAATGAAAATCCAACCCTCAGGCTTAGGATATGTCCCTGTTTCTTACTTATTGGTCAAGGAGACCCCAGAGATCTCCTAAACATCATTGCTCTTAGCAACCCATCTTAACTCTACAGTAAGATCTGATTGCTTTGTTGGAGGACATAGAAAAAACAATCTCAATCTCAAAACAACGAAGATACTTACTCCATGAATGTTAGTTTGCATAGAATTAAAAAGTACTCTGTAAGCTGTTGATGGAGAAAAGACTTCAATGTTTGTTAACTATCACTGTATCCTGCATTCCACAACACCAACCTGCAGGCAAGATACACCCACTGGTGAAATGATCCATGGCTATTAGTGTGTAAAATCAACTGCTTTCTGGTTTGATTTTGAGTCCTAATCTAGAGAAGGAAATTTCATGCCTGAAACTATAATATTGGTCAACAGCTCATGACTGCTAATGTCATAAATCCTAGAGTAGAACCTGCTTTTGTTATTTTGCTTAATGATCATATTATCAAACTACTTAGTTTTATGTTACTACCCATAGACCTGGGTTGCTCACAATTTAAGTAAGAGAAGCATCTTTTTGCAATGGGCAATGGGTGACGCAGAAGCCAGTATTTGGTCAAAGGGATAAGAACAGAAACTGAGAGTGTCATCCTACATAGGAGATCTTAATCCATCCCTGGTTCCTGGTTGACATTTCACTTCTCAGGGGACACAATAAGAATGAGAAAGGAAGATTTTAGGAGTCAGGGAGTGATAAGAGTGCTGTAAAATGCTGTCCCCTGGACATGAAATGGATATTGCATTTATGAACTCACAACAGTTGCTATTACCTGTACAAGATGAAGCATGAGCAAAGAGCTCATGAGATCCCAACCCTTACATAGGAGTTACTGGTAGTTGATAGCTGATACTTAGGGAGAATCAGTTTTATTGAAGATGGCCACTGATAGGTTACCCATGTTCTAGGGGAGGCCATCCTGCATTAATGGGCTGAACTAATTGGACTTAATTGTTGAGTTATTTCTAGTAAAAGCAAATAATATATGAAGTTATGAGGAGATGTGTTAGAATATCCAGGGGAATTTGGAAGGTGGTGATGAGAAAGGCATGCAATCATGTTTCAGTATATGTATGTATGAAATACTCAAAGAATAAATTATTAAAAGAAATATGTGAGGAAATAGCTGTGACCCTTTATGCTGTTTTTGAAAGTCAGCAAAAGAATATGCAATGCACATTCATGTTATTCTATGCATGGACACAATAGATAAAGCTTTCCCAGAATTTCCTAAACTCATTTGAGGTTCATGAAACTGAGTAGCTACAGATGCATTGTAGAAGCTGGCTTTGTTTTCTAAAAAAAAGACTCAAAATTTAATGAGTATGCTAAAATGTGTTTTTTATTATTAAAAGTGACAGGATAGAAAGAGTAACAGAATAAATTTTGAATAATGTCTTTACAGCTTAGATCTGTTTGCTGGATGTTTATCTAATGCACCCTCCTATTGATGAGTTTTTAAATCAGTAGGACCTCCATTCATAGATGGCATTGGAAGGAAAATAAAATGAGGCAGAATGTTCTGTTCTTTAATGTGGGAAAAGCTGTAATGTGCACATATTCTATTTCAATAGAAAACCACATGCAAATGTAGTATTCCAAGCAGAACCAGGATTCAGTACAATGCTGCCTAGTAATATGACTTCTAAAAAGCTATCATAATGCATTGTTGGATTTCGGGAGTCTTGTTGTTCATGAATGTTCAAACTTCAGGGAAAACATATTTAGAATAATTGTCTGTTTAAAATCACAACAAAATACTTTCTTTTCTTCATCCTTACTGTGGATATGTGTGCAGAAGTTTAAATGGAATTACCAAAATTTAAGAAGTGGACAAACAACATCACCTATGTTGTTGGAGTGAAATATGTATGAATTTCATTAAAAATATGTACATTTTCCAGAGATTGTCACATGTAGGCAATGTATTCATGTTTGAGGGGAAGAACCTATTTATATTGGCATATTCCAAATGATTTTACGTTGGGAAGTAAGTCATGAAGAATTTGTCTTGTGTATTTGTTTGACCAATATGTTCACACAATTTTAATTTTGGTATTCTCCTTAAACATGCACAGAATATAGGATACTCTATTTATTCAACTCTATGAAGATACTAAAATTCATGTAGATAAATTACTTCTTAAAAATCACATTGTTAATATACAAGTCTAAGGAGAAAATGTTTATTTTTCAGTTCTTTATCCAGGACACTTCACCACATACCAGTATACATTTTGCATATATATATATATATATATATATATATATATATATATATATATATATAATGATTCTAATATACAGCTGCAAATATCAATGTAAAATGAAGATGCAACTTTGATTTTATTTAAATTTAGCTGGGATCTAAGACGGGCAAACTTACAACATGTTGCTGAAAGGAGGCTAAAGGATCTCTGGGGGAAAAATCTTGTTGAAAAAAGAGATGGGCATGAAGGATTTTATCTTACAAGAATATTTTAGTAGGAAGAGAAGAATAATATTTTTGGATGTGGCAGATGCCATTTAAATCAATTCAAGACCCATCCTTTGCCTGTATGGATTCATGGTTGTGTTGTGGGAGAGAATAAGCAGCAAGCTATTAAGAAAAGAATAAATGTTCCAATGCATTCTGTAAACTGTGCAGAAGCAACCTTGCCAGAACTCTTCTTCATTTGAGTAGAAGCTAAAAGATTTCTCATCTCCACAGTGCTGAAGAGCTTCCCCATTGCTCTATGTGGACCTTGTCTCACTTAGTGAGTGATGAGGGGTGCTGTTGACTCCACACTGGTAACTGTGGGAGACTGTGAGTTCCTGTTGAGAATGAGTAATCCCCTGTAGGAGGTTCAGCTTTAGTGAAGCAATAGCCAAGGAAGGTGTGCTTGTGAGTACTGTGTTGTAAATCTATGCTTGTTTCCTAAGATTTTTCTAATACGACTTTCATCGGTTCTTCCAATGAAGAACATTGGTTTCTAAAGCTACAGTCTACTGTGTCCTATTCTAGTACACTTGATGTGGTCAAGTGTTTTGTCAAAATAATTTAAGTCATTTCCCACTTCAATATCTTGCTATCTCAAGGTAAATGGCTATCTCAAGACTTTTCAACCATGTGAACTCTCTGTCTTTATTATGATCCAAAACCTCCTAAGGATTTTAAACATTTCAAATCAGGAAAAGGATAGAGTTCCCAGTGGTTTCTAAGAAAGACTCTCCATTCTGACCACTGAACAACAGGGACTCTCTGGGCTCTTTTGTGTTGTTATTTATCTTGGTTTAGTGACACTCCATGTATAGTCTCACACTTTTTTACACGCTGCTTCTTGTTATTTTATGCAGTTAGAGATATCCTCACTTTAAGGCACTGCTTCAGGATAGATATGGTTTGCACACTAAGCCTCCATGCATTGAAAGTTTAATTCTCAGTTCAGTGATATAAGGGATGGGGCAATGGAACCTTATAAAGTCTGTCTTTACAGGTGATCCTATGGTCATTGGAGACCTCAGCTTTGGTGAAAATGTAAGATTGGTTCTGCATGCCTTGTGGGCTTTATAACTACAATATGAGCTCCAAATTTTGTACCTTTTCCTGCTCTGTTGTCATCTGCCATTATGCTTTTCGAACCATGCAGATGAGAACAGCATGTCTTCAAGTCATCAGAACTGTGAATTAAATAAACCTTTAATTTATGAAAATACTCAAACTCATGTTTCATTATAGCAATATGAAATACCTATCATAAACATATTTGCTAATTGACTGTACTTCTGCATACCGCAAAGATGTCTGCAGGATTCAGGAACAATTATAAGCTATCTTATTTATCTTATCACACTTTGATAAGGATTCCAGGAAACTCTGGGAGTTTATCCAATGGCATCTTCCAGGCTTTCTAATAGAAAGAGGTTTTAGTCTACTTTCTAGATGCAGTGAGAGTAATGGGGAAGATAGAGTTCCCATTGTCCACAGTCATTTCTGTTGTGAAGTATTCCTTGTAATGGTTATATATAAATATATGTGTGCACATATATGCATATATATGCATAAGCATAACATGCAGAAAGAAATGTTGACTTCATAACTACTACATTCTTTACACCATGACTCAGGCATTTTGACTCATGAATGAAAATCATAACTTTTGTCTTGCCACAAAGCTCTCTCTATACAATATACAATAGGTTCTGCTTCTCTGAAGAACTCCATCTAGTATACTTGTGATAATGGAAGTTTACTAGGGTAGAATACTAATATCTTTCATTAAAGGAGGAGAACAGCTAGGCTGGAGTATAAGCTGAGTCAGCACAGTACTTAACTTGCAAAATAAATGGTCTGAATTCCATTCTGAGAAGCCATGCTAAAAAATGGAATCTAGTCATGGATTGTGTGCTTACAATCCCAAACACAGCAGCCTGAAAAGGAGCCACTGAAACTTGCTGGCCAGCAGTTGAGTGTATTTAGACAGTTCCAGGCTAGTGATATATCCCGTATCAAAAAAGGAGTGGGAGCAGCATCTAGAGAATGATATCTTTCTGCCTTTGTCTCTGTCCATGTCTCTTTCTGTCTCTCATGCATACACACCAAAATAAAGATAAGTCAGCTGAGTAAAATATGGATAATTTTGATAAACTCTTGTCAGTTATACCTACAAAGAGATAAATAAAGATAATAAATATTCTCCGTCATAAAAAAGATTAATAAATAAAATTGCAAATGAAAATACTTTTAAGATACATAAAGTTGTATGTAATTACTAAGTCATTTTTTTTGTATTTCGTGCAAATCTGTGTTACCAGATTGCTTGGTGTAGCCAGCTCAAGTACTCAGAGTCTATGCAATGGGAGGCAGGGTTACTAAATGGCTTCTGCTTCAGGAAAATAAACCAACCTACCATAGTATTCTAATTTCATTTCTTTAGCAGAGGACATAGACCCAGGTTCCTCAAGACAGTTTTCCCTGGTTACAATCAGCACATCTGAAACCTCTAAATTTCACATCTTCATTTCACATCAACAAATCTATTTTTTGTTGGATTTCCTCATATATTTGGAATCGGCTGATACATTTTTCCCTCTTAATTCTCCTTCTGTCCTTTTATTTGTCACAGTTATAGGTATTATATTCAGTGATAAAGAATGACATTGAACAAGTTTAAATATTTACCTAGGAAGTTGTATTCAATATGTAGTAAGCAAAGAACAATAAATAAGCAGAAGGGAAGATATTAAGTACTTGAGATGCATCATCAAGAGAAGGCATGATGCTACAATAGTAGTTATAGTTGGTAGTTTAACAACAGTTAGGAAGCAATGTCAGGAATCTGTCCCATAAAGAACTCCCACAAAATTGCCAGCTAGGAATTTTTGCCTTGCTGCTTTGATTTAATTGATCATATCTTCAACATTCCTATCTGAAAACGAGAACAGGAGTAATAGCTATTTTGGAGAGCACTGAGACTAGAAGTATCATATTATCTAGCGTATCTAAAGCATACTTTGGACACACTTGTCAATTGAAGATAGTTAAGGAAAAAGGAAAATGAGGAGGAGAGGGATTTGAGAATTCTAAATGAAACCTTCTGAGTAGAAGAAATAGTCCATGCAAAGGGTGATAGAAAAGTTAATTTCTGTTATTCTGGAAATAGAGACGTCACTAGGGGTCTACAAGATGGTGAGCAGGTGGCTGAAAGAGAACATGCGGTATTTTTAAAATTCTTGATTGAACCGAGATTTTATTGTGGATTTAATAGGTTGTTTTTAATATTTAGTTTGGAGGATAAAATAGGTTGGACATAAGAAGTCACAGTTTTATCTAGTCATGAGATGATTGCAATTGGTTGTAGAATTAAAACTGCATTGGTGAAGTGGGTAGACTGCCGAGAAGAAAGGAAGGTGCCAAACTGAGATTATGAAAGGGTGGTGATGAAAGGAGCTGAGAAATAAATACATCCCCAAAGTGAAAAGTAGAATACTCTTTAGAAAAGAACTATCCATGTTCTGGAGACATGACTAGTTAAAAACAGGAAATGAGTCCAGGAAAAGAATGGCTGTCATACCGTTATGATCGCTGAACATCCTGAACGGTTGTGCAAGAGACAGAGTTTCACATAAGGAGAACTGGAGAATGTGGAGAGAGAGAAGGGATTATAGAAAACATTCTCGGGGGCTCTGATGTGAAAAGATGTGGCCTTAAGGCAGATATACTGGGTTTTTTTTTTTTTGGTTTTTCGAGACAGGGTTTCTCTGTAGCTTTGGTGCCTGTCCCAGAACTAGCTCTTGTAGACCAGGCTGGCCTCGAACTCACAGAGATCCTCCTGCCTCTGCCTCCCGAGTGCTGGGATTAAAGGTGTAAATAATAATTATTTTTATTATCTGGTTGCTTGATATTATTGTTTTTAATAAGCAAAATACTGAAGCATCAGCTTTGATTTTCTAGAATTATTTTAATTGCTCGTCAGCAGATAAATCTATAAAAAAACTTCAGACAGCTACTAACACTGCTAACATTTATTTTTTCATGATTTAATGAGTTTGAGCTGCTCAAATATGCAGATATTCTTGTGACTCAATGATATAAGGAGGAAGAAAACTTTGTGCTCCTTATTTTAATGTGTTCCTGTTGAAATACATTGCTGGTTTGTTAGAGGTCATGGCCTGCCATAAGCCTACCAGTTGTTTTCTCTAAGCTCAACAATATGGAGCTCCCTCCATCCTTTCCTCCCTCTCTCCTTTCCTCCCTCCCTGTAAAGCTTCCTGCTCTCTAAGTGCATTTAACTGGAAAATGTCCCTGGGCCTGGAGGGCTGACCTTATCTGAAAGGTGTCTCTAATGCCAGTCTCTAAAAGCAGATGTCTGGTTCATCTTTAGCTTGACCCTTGGCACAAATCCCTGCTAAGAATACTTGTGCTAGGGGCTCCACTATAAGATTCTTCTGCCACATACTGAGCCTTGTGATGGGAATATAACACTTAATGCAAATTAGGGTTTGTCCTCAAGTGCCCCAATTATATATGTATGTATATATATATATGTGTGTTTGTGTATATATATATATATATACATATATATATATATATATATATATATATATTCCTTACACTCTGGAGTAAAGTTGAACGTACTCACAGAAATGTGTCTCCCACAGGGTTGTCTCCATTGGTGCTCATGGGTAGTCTACAAAACGTGCTATCACCTCTTCTTCCTCTTTTCTATCTTATCCTGCTGGTCAACAGGCTGAGAGGGAAAGAGGAACCCCGCATTTTCCTATGTGTTCAATCATCAAAACTCCAAAACGAAGGTGCCAGTGTTGACCAGAGACCCACTCAGCATGAAACGACTCCAGTGAATGACAACTGAAGATCATGTAGGTTATGCTCTTACTTTGGTTTGCGTTAGTTGACTACCTTTCAGTCCTGGAGTCAGTTTAAATGGTAACTATCTACTGTAGCATTTTCAAATACGGGTTCCCAAATAACTCAGTAATATTAAAGGAAACTGTACTTTGAGTCAACTGTGACCCCTCAATGTACCGAATCCCCAGGTTCCTGATGTTCTGAAGATTCCCTCTACTGAATGTTTCACACATGACATAGAATTTCAAAGGTATGTCTGATATCTTGTGTGATACACTAAGAAGACAACATAATCTAAGTAATAGCCTTCAAAAGATTTAGGCTGGATCTTGTAATAGAAGATGCTCTTCCATTTCCTGGCTGCCCTGATTTCAATAATCACTCAGAAACTATATTAATTACAATGCAGCTTGGCCAGTAGTTTAGACATTTGTCTAGCTAGCTCCTACATCTTAAATTAATCATTTCTATTAATCTGTGTATTTCCACAAGGCTATATATAGCTTACCAGTAAGGATCTGAGTTCATCTCCTTCAGCAACTATATGACGTCTCTTAGACTCCAGTTACTCTCTCTCTCTCTCTCTCTCTCTCTCTCTCTGTCTCTCTCTCTCTCTCTCTGTTCAGATTTCCTGTCTTGCTATATTTTGTCCTGCCATAAGTCAAAGCAGTCCTTCTATATTCAGAGCAAACAGAGGGGAATCCCACATCAGGATCAGATAGGAATGTCACAATCAGACACATTCAATTGGAAATTGTTCAGAAAAACAGTTTATTCTGGCTCTGTAGTACATTCATTCTATGCAGACTCCACGTAATGCAATAGGAGGGTAATACTCTGTGTTGACAGACACGGACAAGAGATGACACCAACATGCCACATAAAAACATTAATGAGGTATAAAGTATTATTTTACAAATATAGCTGAAAAGGCAGAATTCAGACAACTATTAGCATATTCATATGGGCTGTAAATTTAGATAAAAACATTACATCAATGTCACATTTTCTAATATTCGTGCCAGTAACTTGTAGATATAAAGCGAATGCACATGCTTTTAGGAAGTAAAGGCTGAATAAATGATGCGAATAAAAATTTTGTGCTTATATTTTTTATTTTTCTTTCTTTGTTTGTTTTTATATTGGCTTTGGTTTTATTTTTCAAGACATGGTTTCTCTTTGTGGCTTTGGAGCCTGCCCTGGAACTTGATCTGTAGACCAGGCTGGGCTAGAACTCACAGAGATCCACCTGCCTCTGTCCCCCAAGGGCTGGGATTAAAGGCGCACGCAACCACTACCTAGCTGTGAAAGAATTTTTGAAAAGTTATACTTAAATGATTCAGGGAGTGATAAATAACAAAAATGCACATAAATAACAAGACACTAGATTGTGTAATTTGAGATGAGATAAGTGGGTGTTCAAAAGACAATTTTGCATATTTTCTGAGGTTTAGAGATTATTTGCAATGATATCTCCAAATAAAATATGAATAAAATTGCATTCTAACTTTATAGTCAATTTGTAGAAATTTAATCTCCACTCCAATGCACACAGCACTTGCTCACTAGTAGCAATATGGTTCCACTTTGTTGAATTCCATAAGCCTCCTAGGCAAGAAACAAGTTATATCCTATTATATAAACATAAATTCTAGAAAACAAGAAAGGGACAATCAAGTAAAACAGACTCAAGAAATGTTTGTTGACCCTTGTGACAAGTGTTTAACATACCAAGGAAGGTTCTCCCTCAGATACATTTCATCTCTATAAAGGAAAAGTTACAGCCTATGTAATTTTTTTTTTAATTTCAAAAATTAGTTGGACAGTGTTGGCACACACCATTAATACAGCACTCAGGGAGAGAGGCAGCCTGATCTAAAGAATGATTACCGCAGGGTGTATCAGATTCCCCTAGCACTGGAGTTAATGGTGACTGTGACCTACCAGACATAGGTGCTGAGAACTGGCCGCTGGCCGCAAGAAAAAGCAACAATGCCACTTAACTGAAGAGACGCTTTAATATACATTTTAAAGAAGATTCATGGAACTACAATGATACAAACTGACCTTTCTGTTTACAATTTAAAAATCAGTGTTTTGATTTTTGAGAATATATTTAAGTGGTTTCTTCTTTCCAGTTCCTCCCTTTGAATTTCTCATATACCGCTCCTTACTCTTGTTCAAATTGATGGCCTCTTTTACTTTGCTATTGTCTGCATAGATGTATGTGTATACACACACACACACACACACAAACACACTTCTAAATATAACCTGCTCAATCTCTCTGTTAATTGTGTGTATATTTTCAGAGCTGACTGTTTAGGACTTGGATAACCAATTTGTGTGCTGTTCCCTGGGTAAGACTTTTTCTCTTGCGCTCACTTAGTAGCTTAGTAGTGTGTAGTTCTCTGTGTAGGCTTGGGGTCTCATGGGCTTTTTGCTATCCACTTTGTCAGGTTAATTTTGAATGGACAATTTATACAAATCCAGCCTATAGCCTTTGCCAAGAGTCCTTTCTAAACTGTTTCTCAAAAAGCCTTGCATAAAGGCAGAGTTACTGGTAAATTAGAAGAAGCCAGATTGCGTGAACATATATAATGCATAACTGCCTTTAAAAATATCATCATAAAGAAGTTAAAATTCTTCTGTTCAGAGTAAAGGAGGATAAAAATAATGAGGAATAGATACTGTATAAAAATTTTAATTAAAGTTTTTTTCAGGTAAACTTTTGATTACTAAGTTATATTCTTTTAATATTTAATCCAGATTAACAATTGTCTAACAAATATTTACTAGAAAATTCCCTTGTTCATTTTACAACGTTTTAAAAATTCAAATCAGTTTTTATTAAAACAATCTATCCGATAATAACAAAAAGAAAAACAGCCAACTCCAGCTTATTCCTTTTTTAATATTAAACCTGGTGCTTTGGAACAAGTGCTTAACATTTTTGCCTGGTTCTGACTTCTCTGGCGTTTGTTCCTAAAACTAAAATTTGCTCATACAGCTTCATCTTTGTTGGCCATTTCAGATTTCTTTTTCTGACAAATGAAGATTTGCCTTTTCTTAACATCATTTCATCCCTGCCTATTTTTATACAATATGTTTTCATCATATTCTTTCCCTCCCCCCATCTCCTCCTTTCTCCTCTCACCGAGCTCCCAGAAGCTATGGAAATCTTTACTGAGAATGGGGGGTGTTCCCAACCCTATCATTTATGTTTTTTTATTCAAGTTCATTGTCAAGCAACAGTTACTATCCAGAATAATTCCTGGGCAGTGGTGGCACACATCTTTAATCCAAGCATGTTGAATTGGAGGCAGAGGCATGTGAATCTTTAAGACTGAGGCCAGCCTGGTCTACAGAGTGAGTTCCAGGATGGCCAAGGTTACACAGAAAAAAAAAAAAACCTTGTCTGGAAAAATCAAAAACAAAAATCAACAACAAAAAATCCAAATGTGAGATTACAAAGTAGATTTCCCCAAATAGGCTCAAAGATTTTATTGTTTGTTTGTTTGCTTGCTTTGGATATTGTTCCAGTTTACTTCCAAATTGTAGTAACCAAAAACTGACCAAAATCAACTGGGAAAATTTGCAGTAATTTGGTCTACATTTCCAGGCCATAGTCTATCATTCACAGAATTCGAGGAAGGAACTCAAGGCAAGAACTAAACTTGGCAGTAGGAACTAAAACAGGGAACACAGAAAAACATTGTTTATAGGCTTGCTCTCCATGGTTAGCTGTTCTCTATGGAAAGCTTAGTCTTTAGTCTTCTTCTTTTTGTTTTTTTTTTTTTGTTTTTTTTTAAAAACAAAACTCGGAACCAGCTGCCTACAAAGCAAGGACTTAGCCCTCCCAGATGAATCACTAATCAAGAAAATATACCACAGGCTTGGCTAGATGCCATTCTGATGGAGGAGTTTACAAAGGTCAACATTGCCTCCTTCCAAATGAACCAAAAAATTATCCAACATGACAAACTTCATCAAAGGTATTTGGGTTTTTACATCTTCTTAGTGTGTGAGGAAGCACCTAAGGCAGATATGATTTACTGGGACTCTAATGCAGAAACTGACCGCTCAGAGGCAAAGAATATAGGTCTGTATCCCAAGGTCAACAGAACATTATACAAAACACAAACCTCTACAGAAGGAGCCATTCACTTAGATCCTTTCCAGGAAAGACTGATCCTGTAAGAAAGAATGAAAAAATAAATAAATAAAGCCCATCTTGTGTGTGAAGCTTTGAAGAAGCTTACTGTCTTCCAGTAAATGGTTTCCACACATATTTTGTTCATCAATTTTTAAGTTTCTACACAGCGATCATGACAAAATGACAAAATGTTTCTTTCTGTGCCTTCAATGGATGAGTTTCCTGGGTTCTCCCTTTAACATTATCGCTTGCAAAGTAGTATATAAATAGCCAGGGTACATCATTCATTCATAATGGGAGCACAAATGTATAAAACACACAGTCACCATCTGTATGCCACTGCAGATTTTACTTAATCAACTCTCTGAAAATTTCCCTTTATATTCCTTTGAGTGTCTAACCTTTCTTCAACATCACTACCTGTGTACACACCCACTTACCATACCAGTCTCTAAATAAATGATGATTAAAAGAAGTCACGAGTCCCTCCCAGCCAGAGAAAATCAGAAAATATATTCTTGTCTATAATGGGAAAACAGAAATGGCTTAAAAACTTAGAAGAGAGCCTCTTGTTACATTATTTTGACATGAGCAAGCAGCTGTCAATGGGTCAGTGTTATCTTTTAGGGCCTCTGTGTGGGAAGCACTGCTTTAAAGTACAGTACAGTGTATCTGATCCTCTTGCAAAGATCACACTGAAACAAGGATGTCAAAGGAGGAGAGGTCAGAAAGCAGTTAATGCTGCCGACCCCCAAGGGTGGAATGGAAAATCTGTCATACAGGGCAAATCTTTTTTGTATGTTTTAAAAGATATTTTCTGCAACAAAAATCTTAAAGGTAATCTAAGGTTAAAACCCCAAATAAGCAGGGGGCCCTTTTCAAGCAATTTGTGTGATTTGGTTCAGAATTCTCAGAACACAGAGAGAATCATCAGAATCTGTCCTCCATTCGAGACTCCTTTCACGTATTTTAAACTCACCTTTACCTCCTACTTTTATTTCATGTTCATTTAAGGAATCCAGCCATCAGTACTTCATAAAAACTGTGTCCTCAATCTTCAGAGTGATTTGACCCCTATTAGAAGCACACAAACCTTTAACTATATTACTAACCCGTTTTAACCCACTTCCTCTCATTTTATCATTTAAATAATGCTGCTTTTGAGCAAGGTTTTTGATATGGGAAGAGTGAGGTCTTTGAAAGTAGTTGAAGCTTCATCGCTCACTTTATGTGAGCGCAACACAGTGTGCTAGGGTTCAGAAAGATCAAGAGATGCCAAAGCAACACCAGGGTGGTGGCTTCCAGGTTTTTTATCTAACTAATTAAAAAGTGAAAATCACAAGCAGGAAGGAGAGTCTGAACAGGCACTTTTTTTTTTTCATTTTTTTCAGGATTGCAGGTGGAAATGTAAGAGAGAAAACCAGTATTAAAGCATCAAGTCCTAGTAAATAGGTGACATTGACCCTTACAGGATACATGCATTTTGTAGGGTTTAGAGTTGAAAAGGGGGTGAGGGATGGGAAGATAGACTCATCAATTCAACCAGTCCACCCACAAAGTCAGGTGTCTCTCGGAATTCTTCAGATAGAGCTTCCAGACAGGGTTATTCATTTAGGATAAGTAAGAAGGGAAGAAAGATATGAAGTCACACAAGGAAACAGCTACCTTGTGGCATTTCTGGCTTCCTCCCGATACAGAACCAAAGTGTTTTGAAGTTCTTGTCGTTTTCGTTTGTTCCAGCTTCAGGCTGAGGACAAGAATTAGATATGTTTGTCTCATAGTCACTGCCCTAAAACTGCCTGACCAGTTTCTAACTGTTGTTTTTTTTTCTTTTTTTTTTTATTGAAAAGAAAAAAAAAATTCCGCCTCCTCCCAGCTTCCCATTTCCCTCCCTCTCCACCCACCCCTCTTCCCCTCCCCCCACTTTTCTCCTCCTCCCTCTCCAGTCCAAAGCACAGTCAGGGTTCCCTGCCCCGTGGAAAATCTTATCACTCTGTCCTTAACTGAAGGAACTTTAAGAATAAGCTTAGAGGCAATTAGGGATACTTCCATATTTGCCAAAATAGTTGTCCGTTTAAGATGGTCAGACAAACTTACTTATGACTCATTCTTTGCTAGCAGAGATGTTTTATGTTAAGTGATTTTAGGATTTCCAATTTAATAAAAGTCAAGTGGGACTGGAAATTTTAATTATGCATGCGCCATTAAATAAGTATATGCATAAAGTACAAAAATATCAATTTATTCGTGTACTCTGTATTTGAGCGTTTAATATAGATAATTTCTATTTATAATATGCCCTTAATAAAGGATAAAATTACTTCCTCAAAACCAAACTGAAAAGCTTTTTTTTAAAAACACATTTCAGATTTGATGTGTCCAAAGAGTTCAATACACAACAAAATTTGAAGTTCCAACACAAACCCTGAAATTAAAAGTAAGCTCATTAAGTACTACCTGGCTACCTGCCTATCTGTGATTTACCTGATTCATTTTGAACATATGAATGTCTTTGTTGAAGAGTTTGACCTGTTCTCCCATCCACACATGCCCTGCCCCTGCTAGAAGTGGTGAGTTCTTAGGCATAGTGTCATTGTTCTGTTGTCCTGAGGGCACCTGTGTGCCATTTAACTGCACTCTGAATTTTTAATATCACTGTGGTACTGTTAAGGAAATCCCTGCATTGCGTTTGCATCTGTGGACATAAAGGGTCCTATTGTTACACAGTGTACTGTGAAGAAAATCCATGCCTTTTATTCCTGTGGTCTCTTTATAGCATCTGGTGTTAGTGGGGCAGAGACTGCTGAGGGCAAGAAAAAAAGTAGGGCATGCTAAGAACTGGTGAGTTAGTGCATGTCCTTTTGTGTTCCCGGGTGGACCACTCTTGGTAATAAAATCTTTCTTTTTGGCACTCAAAATCTTGAAATTAAAATGACTATAAAAACATATCACAAGCTATTTACTTTTGTGAGATATTGTGACAGATTTAAATCTGTCAGTTATGTGCTTAAACAAATAAAATACCAAAACAGAATTTGTGCCTATGGTTGACATGATTCTGGATTTGATATTTTGGGAGAATTTCCAGCAGTATATCAGAACACACAAAAGTCTCATGTAGATAAAGAACTATTGAAAGTTAAACTGGACATAAGAAAATTTCTGGAACTGTGCAGGAAGCAACACTCTACACAACATGATTTCCTTACCAAGTCCGTGATATTGTTAGAGTTCCACTCTCTCCAGAGTTTAGACTATCTGTTTAAAAAACTTATTTAACAGTTGAGAAAAATGCAGAAATATGAATAGATTTTATCATCTTTTATCTCTAAAGCTAACACAGTCATAAACAAATTGCAAGTAATTTGTTGATTAAAAAAGGTGGGCAAATAGCTAACCAAATAATAACACAATTGAAGGGATGAGAGTGTCTGAATTTCTGGCTTGTTATAAAGCCAGAGTAAGGTGATATAGTTTAGATGCAATAACACACAAGCATATTTATGGAACCAAATAGAGAAAACAGAAATAAAGCTATAAAAATATAATGAAGTGTGCAATCAAGTGATTTTAGAAGAAACAGAGAGATAGAAAGACAGAGATAGAAGAAAGAAAAAGAAAATTTATAAATAAATAAAGTCTTTACAACAAATGGTTCAGGAATAACTGGATATCTACATGCAACCTAATAATAAGAATAGAGATCAATTTCAACTCCTTAAAATACAGCAAAAGGCTATATAAAAATGGAAAACTATAAAACTTCTTGAATTAAAAATAGGAGAAACCTGGGACTTGGCAGTACATTTTCATAAAGAGAATCAAAGCATCATTCATAAAACAAATATTGAAATCGGAGACTTAAATAAAAATCTATGAAAGATATACATGAAGGAATGAAAAGAAAATTACAAAAGAAGAAAATAGTTATAATTGGCATAGCTAAAAATACTTATATCCAAACTAAAGAAATAAGAATAACCTAATGGTAATCTATAAGTAACCGCATAAGTAACCGCATTAGAAAAATTGTGCATGCATTTGAATAACCATGTCAACAAATAAGTATAATGAGTACTAATATCAAAAGGTTGTAGGAAGCTCAACATGGCCATCCTCCTGAAAAAAGAAAACCTAAAAAAACAAACAGACCTATCGAATAAATATTAACAAAACTGGAATAGAATCAATGAATAGGGGAGGCTGGTTAATGCCCCTAATCCCAGCACTTAGGAGGCAAAAAATGAAGATTTTGTGGTCCAGGCCCCTGAGATACAGTGTGACTTTATCTCAAAAAATGAACAAAATTCTCACTACCCACTTTGGAGCAACGCCAAACATTTCTATCTGCTGAGTAAGTGCCAAAGCAAAAAAAAAAAAAAAAAGTACCCCATTACTGAAGCTTGGCAGGACTTTTATTTCCATTTACTAGGTTTTCCTTTCCAACTCACTATATGTATGTTTTCAGAGATGACCATTTGGGCACTGGATAATCAATTGTCCAACTCTTCCCTGGGGAAAATCACCTCTCCAACTCTCAGCATTCCTTAGTTGACAGTAGTTCTTTGTGTGGTGTTGAGGCCTTGTGTGCTTTTCCCTGTCTTCTTCAGCATGATTATTGTAGTCCTTGTTCTACTCATGTTT
>JABTXL010005037.1:23177473-23212667 GCA_025134845.1 Neodon shergylaensis
GTATAGCTTCTGCATTCCTTGGACATACTATCTCACAGCAAACTGCCTGATCTGGGTCTTTCAAATTTCATGCCTCTTCCCCACCACTTTTGCATTGATCCCTGAATGATGTGAGTGTTTGGAGATGTATCCAGGAGTACTGGGGTCTACAACTTTTCATTTTAGTTGGTTTTAGATTTTTGTATTGGTCTTTATTTGTTGCAAAAAGATGCTTTCTTGGTAGGGAGAGAGAACTATACTTATTTATGTGCAGGTATGTGAACAAATATTTAGAATGTGGTTAGAGATTGTGCTGATTTAGTAAGGTGAGAATTCTCCACTCTCCTCCAAGGTCAATGATTTCACCACCGCAAAGTAGCTGTCTAAGTTTTTAGTACCAGGCATCACTCTCTTTTGTTGACTAGGTCTTAAATCCCATTAGAGAATTGTTGGTTACCACCAAGGTATTTATCCCATTACTACAGTCTTAGGATTATGATGTCATGCTTGTCATTACTGTGGTTCATAGATGGGAAGGATTTGTAGGACAAATGTCTCCCTTTGGAAACTTGTGTGGGACTTTCTGGTACCAAGAAAGGTATACAATGATGTGTCCTGATCATATTCATCCTTCCCAACCAACTTTTGCAAAGTCGACCCTTTCTTCCTTACACACCCAGTTTTGTGCACTCTTTTCTTTTCTCTGTCTCTTTTTTAAACCTTGAAGTCTAACTTGAACTTTGTGTATTTTCTTGAATGTGTTGATTTGCACTGGAGCACAACTGACAATACTTACCAGGGGTTACACTCTTGACAAAAACTGACTGCCCCCATCAATTATCAATAGCTACTTTTCTATACATGAGAATTTGTGCTTACCTCCCCTCTTGATAATGCAACATGAGCTAGCTTGAGCTTTCAGAAGTGTTTGTACACGCTCTCACAATCTTCTCAAGGTCATATGTGCAGCTGCCCTGCTGTGCCCAGAATGCCCTGTGTCTTTGAAGCTATCTGCCACTACCGGCTCTTACAGTCTTTTCTGTTCTCTCTTCCATAAGGATCCCTGAGTTGTATAATGGGAGGGTATTATGTGCATAAATGGGTGGACTTAAATTCTTTTTGACCTAACAAATAGATTGCACTGATATAAATTATGAAAAATACATCTAGTGCCTACAGGTCTGTCATATATACATGAAGATCTCAGTTTAGATTGCCAGTGTTTATGTAAAAACAAAGCCAGGGGTTAATAAAAGAAAACGAGGCAGCATGTGCCTATAGTGCTTGTGCTATGAGAAATAGTGGAGACAGGCAGGTCCTAGGAGCTAACTGACCATCCTGTTTAGCTGATCTATGAGCGTTCAGTTCAATTAGAGATACTGTCTCAACAAACAAGGTAAAGAAAGAAGATAGCCAAAATCAACCTCCAGCCTCCAAATGTGTACAAACAAATACACACACACACACAAACACACACACATACACACACTCCACGTCACACACAGAGGCACACATAAATATCTAATTGTATTTGGATTATATGAAAAAATCCTCATGGTCTATAATGATTTTTATGAAAATCTAAAACTGTCAGTAATAATAAAGTTAATATAAAAATATAAGCAATTTTCTTCTATCCTGAGACAAACATGTATACATTCATTTTTTATAATTTATTCATTTGTTTATTTAACATTCTGGCCACAGTTTCTCATCCCTCATGTCCACCCTCTATTCTCACTTCTCAATCCTTTCCTCCTCTGTTTAGAAAAAGACAGCTCTTCTATGAGTATCAACAAAACATGTTATATCAAATTGCAGTAAGACTAAGCACTTCCCCCAAGATTAAGGCTGAGCAAGATAACCCAGTATGAGGAGTAGGATACCAAAAGTCAATAAAAAACTCAGAGAAGTCCCTCTTCCCACTGATAGGAGTCCCACAAGAGAACCAAGTTTCACACCTGTTTCAATTTTATGGAATAATTTGAGAAGTATTGATATGAGCTCTTCTTTGAAAATCTGGTAGAATTCTGCATTAAAGCTTTTTGACCTGAGCTTTCCTTAGTGGGAGACTTTTAATCACTGCTTCTATTTCCTTGGGGTTTATTGGTCTTTTTAAATGTTTTATCTCATCTTAAATTAACTTTGGTAAATAGTTTCTATTAAGAAATTTATCTGTTTCTTTTTTAGATTTTCTAAGTTTGTGGAGTGCAGGTTTTTGAAGTATGACCTAATGATTCTCTAGATTTCCTTGAAGTACTGTTATGTCCCCTTTTCATTTTTGATTTTGTTGATATGGATATTCTATCTCTGCCTTTTAGTTTATTTGATCAAGGGTTTATTTATTTTGTTGATTTTCCCAAAGAACCTACTTTTTGTTTTATTTATTTATGGAATTATACCTTCTCTTTCTATTTTTACTGATTTCAGCCCTCAGTTTTTTTCCCAACATCTATTTTCCTCAAGTGTGTCTGCTTCATTTTGTTCTAGAGCTTTCAGGTGTGCTGTGAAGTCACTAGTATGAGACTTCTCCAAATTCTTAATGAAGGCATTTAGTGCTATTAACATTCCTCTTATCACCACTTGCATTGGTACACATCCATTTTTGAATGTGTCTAAGCATGGAGTTATGTGATTGGAAAGCATGTAAAACTGTCATCCATATAAAAGATAATTATCTAATGAGTAGTTCAATGGCTGGGTTAAATGGTCATGACCATGCTGTGCAGTGTTTAAGATGGGAGACTCATTTAAAATAAAATTTAAGCAAAGGGAGAGAAAAAGACTCTTCATTATTGGGATCTGTCATTTTCTCCTACCTCTCCATCGTGGCAGCCTTCATAGAAAGAGCGATGCATTTAGAATTTCTAAACAGATTGCTAAAGAGCTATTGTCATGACTTTTATTCCTGTTCCTTCTCTGAAAAAGATGAATGCTTCCCTTTCCCCTTTGCTATTCATCATGAATGTTCATACAGTTTTCTTGTAGTCTAATGACTCCAGAAGCCTTAAGGCCGATGACTGACCCAGTGGAAAAAAAAAAAAAAGAAAACATCTTCCTTGACTAGTCAAGCAGAACAATTTGCATGACCCATGATGAGCCCTGGATGCTCTCCCACAGGGGTTCTAAGTTAGATCGTTAAGGTATTTCTAGAGCCCTAGGTTATCTGTGACTGAAACACAGTTATTTTACATAAATGTGTTTAAAAAGAAAAATGGATGTAATAATGCTTTGATTTGCATTTATCTATGTAGCAGATTGTCTACAAATTGGCTAGTGTTACCTGACAAGTCCCAAAAAATGTCTTAAACAATAATAACACTTAAAGTTTCAAAAACAGAAAGGTTGAAGCTACCATAAAATTAGTAGTAAAATGGGCATGGTATAAAATAATTAAAAACAAACTATAGAAAGAAACTAGAGAAGCAAAATTAATAGATTTATGACTAAATATAGAAGGTAAGACTCCTAAATTGATACTCTAAGTTCCTACTTTAAGAACTTTTTCAAATAACATTACAACCAATAATTATTAGAAAAATTGGAAATGATGAAATATCAGTAAAAATTAATAGTATTGAATTTTATAACAAAATTCATGGTTTCTAAAAGCAAGTATTTGCACAAAATAGTCTGATAGATAGATAGATAGATAGATAGATAGATAGATAGATAGATATAGATAGAATAATAAAACACAGGCCATTGTCTAAAATTTTTCAGAAACAAAGAGAATGTGTCTGAAATATCAAAATATGTTTGCTGCAAGCATGCCTGTATCTTCATATAATTTCACTCTCTCATTCTTTCTCTCAGATTAACTAATGCACCAAGGAAACATATTCTCCTTTTTCAGTAGTACATTATCAAGAAGTATATTATTGCTCCCTCAGTGGTCAACCTCAACGTAAACCCAACCACACTGACCTCAGAGAAGAGAAAGTACACTTGAATACACTGGCACAGGAGACCACTTCCTAAATATAACCCCATAGCATACACACTGAAAGAAACAATTAATAAGTGGGACCTCCTGAAACTGAGAAGCTTCTGTAAAGCAAGGACATTTTGTCAACAAGACAAAATGGCAACCTACAGAATGAGAAAAGATCCCACATCAAACAGATCTCCAAAATATACAAAGTACTCAAGAAATTAGACCAAAAAGAACAAATAATCCAGTAAAAAAAATGTGGTATAGACCTAAACAGAGAACTATCAACAGAGGAATCTAAAATGGCTGAAAGACTCTTAGAGAAATATTCAACATCCTTAGCCATCAGAGAAATGCAAATCAAGACAACTCTGAGACTCCATCTTATACCTGTAAGATCAAAAACACTGATGACAACTTATGCTGAAGGAGATGTGATGTAAAGTGAACATTTTTGCATTGCGGTGAGAATGCCAACTAGTACAGCCCCTGTAAATATCAGTATAGTGATTTCTCAGAAAAATAGGAAACAACCTACCCACCTCAAGATCCAGAAATATCACTTTTGGGTATATACACCAAAGGATGCTCAACCGTGCCACAAGAACCTGTGCTCAACTATTTTCATAGCAGCATTGTTTGTCATAGCCAGAACCTGGAAACAACCTAAATGCCCCTCGACTAAAGAATGGGGGAAAATGTCGTACATTTACACAATGGAGTACTACATAGCAGAAAAAAAAACAATGACATGTTGAGATTTTCAGGCAAGTGTATGGATCTAGAAAACATCATACTGAGTATGGTAACTCAGGCCCAGAAAGACAAACATCATGTGTACGCCCTCATAAGTAGCTTTTAGACATAAAGCAATGAAAACCAGCCTACAACCCCAGAGAACCTAGACAATAATGAGTACCCTAAGAGAGACATATGGATCTAATCTACATGAGAAATAGAAAAAGACAAGATCTCCTGAGTAAATTGGGAGCATGTGGACAATGGGAGAGTGTAGAAGGGGAGGGGAGAGGAAGGAAGGGGAGCAGAGAAAATGTATAGCTCAATAAATTCAATAAAAAAGAAAAACATAAGGATATTATTAAAAATAAACTGGCAAAATACTAAGGGGCAGTATACTATGATCTTTTATCTTATGGGCAACACAAATGATACTGCATGTACTGGCTTTGTGGGAGCCTAGGCAGTTTGGATGCTCACCTTACTAGACCTGGATGGAGGTGGGAGGTCCATGGACTTCCCACAAGGCAGGGAACCCTGACTGCTCTTTGGGCTTACGAGGGAGGGGGACTTGATTGGGGGAGGGGGAGGGAAATTGGGAGGCAGTGGCGGGGAAGAGACAGAAATCTTTTATAAATAAATAAAAAAAACTAAAGGAAAACATAAAAACTATATTTATTACATGAGTAATTATTATTTTATTACTGAGAGTTCACACAGATAAAAGGTTTTTTTTCTGTTTGACTTTTTTGTAGAATGTCATATCTATGTATTCCTCACTAGTAATGGTAGCAAATTTTTGGAAAGTTACTAATCATAGCTTTAAGCTTGATGCCTCACAATCAGAATGCATTGTATTAGGGACAATGGTGCAAGACTTAACTCAAGATTAGAGCAATATTCTTCATATTACTTTTTACAAAGTATCCAATAGAAAGATGCTCAAGGCAGGGAAGATTTATCCCTGAGACTTTAACAATGCTAATGTATTCTAGTTTATTTTAAGACCAGTCTTTCTGTCTGTGGAACATTTACCAAGTGCCTGTACGTGATGTAAAATTCTAGACTTGGATTATGTTGAAGTAAACAAAACAGAACTTTCTGATGTTTATAAATTCATAGTATAAGGTATACAGGATACTCTCACACAATGCAAGGTGACCACGTTGTTGATGTTTTTTAACCCTGTATATTTCTGTAAAACCTGCTCAGTGAATATAAATTGGCAATCATGCACATTTCAGTGTCCTTTGGAAGGGAATTTTTTAAATGATGATGAAAAACCCCACCTTTTTATCAAAATGTGCCTATATCTCTTTAATATTTGTTTGAAGTAATTGTAAAATAAATAAATATTAAATTTAACATATACTTAACCCATGAGTCTCAACTAATGTATGCCATGCTTGGACATTCCATGTCTTGATTGTGAATTTTGAATTATCACATGACCTCTCAGAGGATCTCAGGTTGTTACACTTAAGATTAATGAGGCATTGGATAGCCATTAAGAAACTATTTGAGAATATGCACTTAATTAAAATGAATTATGTATGTGTGATAATGCCATTCAACCTTTTTAATGTAGGGTGATAAATCATGGCTATTTCATTCCTGAAAAGGGTCCTAATGTTGGTAAATTGAATATTGATGTTACAATGCCCAAATAATTAATACCAGTCAGAGTCATCCATAATGGTATATCCAGAAACTTTTCCTCCTAGATAAAATTAGTATTTCTTTTTGAATTGACTATGTGTGTTCTCCGTGCACATGTAATGAGATACAAATAGTACAAATAGTAACTCTTAACATAATCTCTGAATACAAAACACTGGTAACATCAATTCTGAAGAATACACTGGGCAACCACAGCTTTGACTTATGCATCAGTATTAGTGACTCCTCCTCCATCTTAATGCCTTCTTTAAACACACACACTATTCATATGCACAACATCAACCATCTATTGACTTAGCAAGGCTTCCAGTGATATTTTCTTCTACCCAAGGGAAATGATGCCACTATTTTAATTCTAACAAGTTCGCACTGAGCACAGTGTCATTCATTCAAAGCTACTTGAGAACCCAATGAACAGAAATTGCCTTTCTTTTCTTCTAGACCTCGTACCAGCAGAGCTCTCTGTCTATGGAAAACGAGTAAAGCAGAGCTGACACTATGATCATCCACCTCCATGGGACATTGCCCTTCTGCTACTTTTGTAGATGAGGAACCATAGACTGAAGGAGCTTGAGAGGTTGCCTAACATCACAAAACAAGTTGGTAATGGAACCTTAATTTGAAATACAGTAATCAGACGCTCAGCATTCCTGAAGACTTGGCTGGGTGAAAATTACATTGCCCTGTGCTTAGAGATCTCAGATTTATGCAATGTACCTCCTATATTGACTTATTTAAGCTTAGTGAACTCAATGACCTCATATTTCATGATTGTTACCAAAAACAGATCCATTCTGAACCACATTTACTTTTTCTGTTTTCTAAGTAGCTCCAAATAAGTTTCACCAGAAGGAAATACATACCCACACCCTTTAAAATATTTGTATAAATATATTTTAGTCATCTGCCTACCTAATAGGCACCCAAATATAAAAACAGTGACATTCCATACAGGAGTTGAGGTTTTCATAGATTTTGAATGCTTTCCTAACAACAAAAGAGGAAATAATGTTTAATTAGAAGTTTCTCTTTAAAAATGGAATTTAATAGTCACCCTGGGTGGGGAGGGGAGTGGTGAAATGTCAAGATTAATGTGATTCCAGATTCCTGAAAACATCTCATTTGTTTTTCAATCACAGACGTCAGAAGTGCAGCCATCTGAGTGCAAGCGTAGCAGTGATCTTAAAAGGCTTCTATCACATGGTTTATGCTGAACTTCCACCAAGAGCTTCACAGCGGTTTAATCAATAAAGCAAGGCAAGCTGTGAACAATTACAATAAAACACCTTAAGGAACGATCCACAATTAAAAGGTAGAGGAGAAAAACACCTTCCATTTAGATAAACCCATCTGCCACTCACTTTGAGAAGGTTCGAAGGAAGGGTTCTGACACTCTTGTGGCATGTATCCACAGAAAGGCCTCTCCTCTAAAACTAAATTAACTCTTCATGTCGTATAAAGAGTATGATACCCGAGTTATAGGCACTGAAGCATTGCTTATTGCTGAGCAGTTGGCTTCCCTTTGAAATGTCCCATGGAAGGTTACTACAAAAATCTCTATATCAGTTTTAACAAGTGCGATGAAGCAAGTTTCTGAACTATGGCATCTTTTCAGGCAACTGCATGAAAACTGCTAAACAGAAATTCACAGTTCATTGAGCAATATATGATTACTTCCAATTTGCTTGATAATACACCTTAATAGCAACTATTACATGATCAATACTCTCTCATAGTCTAGATTATTTGGATGGTCTGTCCTTCTCTAAATTTGAAGGCCTTAGTGGAAAGAGAGGACGGTACCGTGTAGGAGGAAGCCACTAGTTAGTTCCTGGCCACTTAGCCCTGAAATAATCACACAGAAACTATATTATTTAAATCACTGTTTGGCCCATTAACTCTAGCTTCTTATTGGCTAACTCTTATATATTAATTTAATCCATCTCTAGTAATTTGTGTTTGTGGCTTACCAGCTAAAGATTTGGCATCTGGCTCTGGTGGGGACCTCAGGCTTTTTTTTTTTTCTGACTCCGCCTTTCTCCACTTAAAAACAGTGGAGGTACCGTTACTGCCAGTTCTGGGTCTTCCAGGTAGGAGCCGTGCTCAGCACTTTAACTCTGAGAATGAGCATGCAGCACATAAACCCTTTTTATCTGAGTAATAGCTAGATATGCCATGCAGAGCATTGCTTGGCCTGGAAATATCTCTGTGTGTGGCGGCAAAAATCCACCATGCTCTTTCGCCTGTGCACTCCTAGCAGTCCTGATCTCGCTGCCTGCCCAGGCAAGGGCAGGTGGTGCTGAGCTGTGGGCGTGGTCTCAGTTACTTTTCCAAGCAGACATACAAGCACCGGGGCCCACAAACTCCATTCAAGAGCTCCTCTACATACGGCTGGCTTTGGAAGCTGCTTGATTGCACTTCCTGCCTACACAAGTAATATCATCTCCCTTCTCAGGCCTTCAATGGGGTTGAAGTTTAGATAGTTGTAGTTACCTTCCTCTCATGATTTAGCCAAGCTTTATTTCCGATGCAAGCTTTGAAATATAATGCTTATTAAAACATTTATCATGCATTCCTTGCTTAATATTGCTTACGTTGTTTGTAATTTTATCCTTGATATCTTTTCCTACTGTACATAATTTTATATTAGGTTTGTATTGCTCTTGTTTAGACAAAGGGGGGGAGGTAATGAGGAAATCTTGTTAGCCAATTATCTTTAAGAGGTGAATCCAAGTTAAGGCATGGCTTGCTAGGACCGGGAGTTAAATGGGTGCACAGCCCAGATGCTCTTTCTCTGTGATTTCTGTGGGGCTGAAATAGCTGAGCTTGGATTTCTCGTTCCTGTTTCGTGAGTTTTCTCCTTATAATAAATAAAAATATAATTGTTTCATCCTTTAGCTTGCCTGGTTATTTCCTAAATCAAGCTAATCTCTACAGTACAGGAGCATTAATATGACAGGTACAGACAAGGGGCTTCTATGTGCAAAGTCCTGGTGTTTAAAACCAGTTGGTTCTTTCAGATTTGTAAGGTGACTTGGTGGTAAAGGCAGACCCTGAGAAGCCAGTATATCGGAGTTTACATATTAAAGAGTTAAGCCAATAAATGACATTGTTTGACTCTGAATGCTCCAGTTCAGAAATGATCTCTGGATTTAGTGACAGGAAAAATTAAGAAGAAGCTAATACCATATTACTTCAAGGGGGAAGTTTAAAGAATTGGCTCATTCTCTCTATCTAGGCTGCTGTTGCTAAACAAGTATCCATCATATGTTGAGACAAAGAGGAGTCTGTGCAAGGAGAACTTAGACCATCTTCTAGGTTCTATTCCTGACATGTATTATCTTAATACTTATTTACCAAGCTCATAGGATTGCATTAAAACTCTCCTTTGTAGAAATATGTAGGTTGGTACACATTTATATTTTCCCTTGAATATTATCTTCACATTCGCTTAATTTGCAAGTGGTTCTAAAATCTTACAGTCAGGTCAAGAGTATGACTTATGGGAACATATGCGATAAAAGACTGTGATAGCAGATGGAATTCTCATGGAAATTTGGTACTAGAAGACACAGCATCTCTATTGAATACCATTCAGAAATAGAACTCAGAAACCCTGTTCGAGTGACCCAACTGGCTCTCAATGCCCAGAGTTGGATATGCTGTGATCATTTAAAGATGTACTAATTAGAAAAGCAATTTTTCCACTATTATGGTAGCAACAATCAGAGTTATGGAACAAGGTGTAGGAAACACATGAAAAATAAAAAAAAAAATCTCAAGTGAATACCAAATAAGTAGATTTACAAGAGGTGGGGATAATGAAAGAAACCTGAAATGTTATTAATGTATTATTAGATATTACACAAAACTTGATATAAAAGATATAGCAATGAAAATAAAAGTTCTATGATGGTCATATTAAGAGGCTCTGTCATAAGTAACACCACTCTGTCCTTAACATTGTTGCAGAACTCCGGTTTGCCAAGAACTCAGAGAATAGCAGTCTACTCTGCACTCCTATACCAGAATACTACACACCCAGTGTTTCTAATGAACAGCATTTCTCCTGTTTCTGAAGCCTGCATGTCCCAGGTCAAAGAGCCAGCATCTGGCAAAGATCTTCTTATTGTCTTCTGGTGCCAAAAGGCATGACAGGAATAGTGTGGGGGTTGGGGCTTTAGCTAACTCTCTCCTTCAAAACAGAGCCTGCTCCAATGATGATGTCGTTAATCAACCCTCGTTACGCCCTAGCTCCATCACACTTACTGTAGGGATCATACTCTTAGTTTCTTTAAGAAGACTCATTTAAGCAGAAACAATGTTGTTACATTAGGTTTAGAGCAATTAAATGCTAATTTAGACTTTGTGAGTATTATTAATCATTTAAAATAGAATATAATACCACCTGACAATCTAATGGTAATCGAAATGAAGACTAATTAATGCTATCATTGGTTAGTATAGACAACTAGACATGAATTACGCTAACAACATAGAAAATTACTAAAGTCAACTATTCTATGTGTCTCCACTTCTGTACCACTGATGAATTAATCCATCACTTGGAGGCTCCTACTTACTTTCTTAAGATCACGCACAGGTATTTGGTGAGGCTTCACGTAAGATTACATGTCAGATCAAAGGACAGACCACATTTTCCCTCTCATAGTGCCAGTCAAGACAATGCATTTCAAAAGAAATGTCTTGGTTCAATGCCCAAGTATGTATAATGAGTAAAGAGAATGGGTTACCTGATATAGTGGTCTTCATGTCATTGTGGAATTATGATCAGGGGAAAAGGTAGCATGGAAAATCCTCAGTGGCTCAACACGATTCTTTTTGGTCCATGTTTGGGGAGTAGCTTCAAGTACTTTTCCTCACAATGTATACTGGTGGGCAGTTCTCAGAGCTCTCTAGTGTTCCTGAATACCATGTCAGCAGCGGTGCTAACAGCCCTATCTTCCAGGCCTACTTTAACAGCTTGTGCAACAACAACTTGAAAATCAATTAATTATAAACTGTTTGGTGTATTAGATCAGGCTTATTAGTAAGTAGCTCTTACAACTTAAATTAACCCTTTATTTTTATCTATGTTTAGCCACATGGCTTGGTATCTTCTCAGTGAGGTGTTTTCATATTGCTTTCTCTGCATCTGGCTGGTGACTGATTTCTGCCTTTCCTCTTCCCAAAATTCTTAGTCTTGTCACCCCACTCATACTTCCTGCCTGGCTACTGAGCAACCAACATTTTATTAAACTAATATGGTTAACAAATCTTTACAGTGTACAAGAGCATTATCCCACAGTAAGTATGTATAGCTGTAGTTCATTCTTTTATACAACAAAAATAGTTTGGATAAGTGTCCCCCCTCCCCCAGTCTCTACAGGTGTTAGTCTATAAGAACTGGGGCTTCATCAAAGCTTTTATAGAAATTCTTTTGGAACCCACAGGGCATGACAGCAGGCAAATGGACAGCGTAATTGCAGACTTAAGGTCTATCTCCTCACTCCCAGTTCTGTAGCAGATCACCTGCTTCAACCCCTCCCCATTCTTGTCTGCCTCCATCACCAGTAGATCACACAAATTTCTTCTTACCTTCTTTCTTACTCGTCCCATTGTCACAGCCCCCAACTCTGGCAGGCATCCTCTGGGAAACCACCAGACCAGCCTGTCAGAAATGCAAACAGTCCTACACAGCAAGGAAGTTAGCCTCAGACCTTCAATATCCCACCATTCCTCCAAATATAATCCCCCAGTCTCACCCTCAGCTCTGTAGATTACTACTTATTATGTCCTCTCCTTACTCTCTGATCTCCTTCACAGGGTAATAGGCAGATCTGATTCGAACAACCTGTTTTTCCACCTCCTGTAGAATTTTCACCACCATTACCACCACAGCCCACCCCCACCCCCACACCTAACCCAACCTCATCCCTATATGTCAGCTCCCAATACCTAACACATTTAACTTGGAACACCCAGTGCTCATACTTGGCAGGATCCTAGCATTCCCTACAGGAAAGATACAGCCTCTACACCTTCTTAAAGAACAGAAACCAAGGAACAAGACACCCATACATCAAAGAGAAAACTAGACATCAACACCTAGAATTAAAATAAACCAAACTTAATGCTTCTTGAGTGACCAAGAACTTGAGACTAGACAGCTCAGAGACCTAGGGTAAATACAAATATTACTGTTTTGCTAAAGAAATATAGCAAGAAAATGACTCCGACTGACATTCTGCTATACTTATAGACTAGAGCCTTATTCAGCCATCACTAGAGAACTTCATCCTGCATCAGCAGATAGGAACAAATACAGAGACCCACAAACATACAATGTGCAGAGAATAAGAGACCTAGGAACACCGGGCCCTAAGAAGAATGGAGACGTCTCCATATAATCCCTCCCTTCAGGGCTCAGAGAGCCCTTTAGAAATGGAGAAAAGAAGTTTAAGAGCCAGATGGGATGGGCAATATCAAGGAAAAGAGGTCTTATAAATACAATAGGACCAATACATATAACAAACTCCCAGAAACCGAAGCAATTTCAGCAGGGTCTGCAACATGTTATATCCTAGAACTGAAAGAAGTGGTTACAGCCCTTATCCACAATGCAGAGGTATTGCCAGATGATAGCCATTTGCAAATGAGAACTCATTTCCTTCAAGGGAGTCTTACTGAGGAAATAAACTACTCTTTGGTGTAAGCTACATGTCCAGGAGTAGATTTCCAGTAGAAAATGAACTCAAAGGCATCTTTAGAGCAACCTAGTCTCATAATATCATATTAGAGCCTTTTTTCTTTTTAAGTATTATATATTAAAAATTTTTAAATATTTATTGATTGATTTTTCTCTACTGTTCCTTTGTGTGGGTATGTATATGTGTATACATCATGTATATAGATGAAATATAAAGAGAGTTTTCAGTTTTATATGGATCATATAATAGTTCACAAATATAAGCATGTTCAGGCAATTATCACTAAGGTAAAAGAACTGGCTGCTTCATTTATATTAATTTATGTTGTTGATAGTATGTGATTTTTAAGGAAAAATTTTAAAATCTGCTCTATCATGAATACAGCTGTTAGAAATATCAAAAGGCTAATGGTGTTAAAAATAAATGTGTAAAAATCAATGAGGCTTAAAAAATATGAACTAAGGATCATATTGCAGAAGTATATTTTCTATAATGAATGATAATACTAAAATTTTTTATTTTTGGTATTAAAATAACTAGGAGTGAATAATTTTTGCATATTTTATTATGAAATTATATACCTATATTACTTTATTCATACTTTTTAAATATTTTGGGTTTTTTCATTTTTGTTATTGTTTGGGGGGTTGTTTCTTTCGTTTCTTGAATTTTGTTTTGTTTGTTGTTGTTGTTGTTTTTGTTTGAGACACAGTTTCTCTGTGTAACATCCCTGGCTGGCCTAGAACTCACTCTGTAGACCAGAAAGGCCTCAAACTCAGAGATCCACCTGTCTCTGCCTTCCAAGTGCTGGTATTAAAGGCATGCACCACCACCACCTGGCTAAGATTTTGGGTGTTTTGTTTTGTACTTTGTAAGTTCCCTTTTGATATAAGGTTGTATGGTTTTAAAATAATAGCCATTTACTAACAACCACACTTAAGTTAAAGAACAATTCCACATCCTATCATCTAAATTCCTTCGTATTTTGAATCCTATATCAATTGTATCTATCATGGTTCTCTGTCAACCAGTGGTTCGATTCCTTTATTCATTGTTGATATGGGTCTCTACACCGATGTCTTTGATAAAGGAATTAAAGAGTGCATATTCTGTTGTTTTTAAATTTATTCATTGACATGCACTCATATTTGAAACTCATTAATGATGTTATATATATTGGATACATATATAATATGTACATTACATCTATAGAGAGAATATTTCTTTATATTGTTATGAATTGTTAATCTTTGTTTATTTATTCACAAAAGAAAGAAAATTTTCCACGATGATTAAGAAATACACTATAAACATTGCATCATTTAGTTTTCTTACTTCTGTTACAGAATATCTGATAACAGCAACTTAAAGAGAAGGGTTGTTTTGCCTCATGATATAGCCCATTCTGGAGAGATGGCAAGACTAAGGGAGCATGAGGTAGTTAGTGGCATTGAATACTATTGTTCACTCTATTAGGAAGAAGAGTACAATTTTTGCTTTTGTTTTTGGTTTTGTTCATTTCATTTGATGCTCTACTTCTCAGCACAGTGCCGCTCACATACAGGGTGAGTCAACGCTCCTTAGACAGGCCTCTCTGGAAAAGTCTTCAGAGAAATGTTCAGAGTGATGAGTCCAGTGACTTTAAATTAGTTGAGATTGAAAATTAACCATCACTGACTTGTTCATTTAGTTGTATATGATCATTTTCATTGTGGTTGATAAATAACAGACAATGAGATTGCTGAGCCTAGGGCTTGCTAAGCTTAGCATAAATGTGTAAAATTTAGTAATCTTCAACACTCTTCTAAAACTTAATTTACCAATTTTGCATTGCTACCCCAAAAGTGTGAGCCTTGCCTACATGACACTTCACAGTGTTTTTGTTTTTTCTTTAATTTTGATGCTCTGGTATATATCTGATGACATATCATTGAGTGTTTAATTTGCATTTACTAATAATGAAGGCTATTTTGCAACTTCCAAAAACTCTCTTATAATCTATATAATTCTTGATAAGATGCCTACTAATATCTTGTCCTATTTTTAGGGTTTGGGTGGTTTTTTGATTTATTATTGTTATCTGAATTCCTTGTTTATTCTCACACATGTGATTAGACAGGAATAGGATTTGTTCGTATTTGCTCTCAATGTTTAGCTTATCTCTTTCTTCTTTCATAATGAATTTTATAGAAGAAGCATTTTAAATATGTCATGATTTATTTGTCCCTTTTTTATGTTTGTCTGTTTATGCCTGCTTTTTAGACACTTTTAATTTAGTTGCTTATCCCAAAACTTTTGCATAAAACAATGTAACCAAGACATTTACAGTTTTGCTTTATACATTAGATATGTGTCTATTTGTGTATAAGGTGCAATGTATGGGATTTTTCATGCTATTACACATAACTATCCAATTATTCTGCACAATTTATTATTGGAAGAGTACAACACTGGCTGCTCTCCACGAATTTGCCTTCTTCCCTTTGTGGTATAAAGCAGTTGACTATATTTATTTGAGTCGATGTCTGAAAGCTCTGTTCTGCTTCATTAATCAACAAATCTTATTTCCATCAGTAGTACAATGTTTTGATTATTATACTATCGTAAGTCTTTAAGTCAGAAAGTGTCAGTCATTCAATTTTGTCCTTATTTTTCAAATTGTTCGGCTTTTCTGTTTGCTTTTCTTTCCCATATAGATTTTAGAATCATTCTGTCAATATTTACAATGAAATCATGGTGTGATTTTGATTAGAATTTTATTGACATCATAACAATATTGAATTTTCCATCTGTTACAACATTAAATCTCTTTTTAGAGAAATTCTTTCTCTTCTTTCATTTGCTCTTCAGTTCAAGCATTCAGAATATGACAACATTCTGTTAAATGCATGTCTGATTATTTCGTTCACTCTTAGTAATATTCCAAATTGTAGTTGTTTTGGTTCAAATTCAAATGTAGAACGTTTTGGTAGCGGTTTAAAATAATGTCAACTATTATATGAGTTGAACTTGTGTAACACATTGTTTTGTTTCGTTCAAGAATAATAGAGTAGTACATGTATAAGACTCTGTAATGAACCCTAGTTTTCTAGAGACTGGGAAATCCACCACCAGGCAAGGTCCTTTGTTCTTCATGCAGAGAGAAAAGAGGATGAGAAAGCACAATGGAAGGCTGAACTCTTCCTTTTTATAAAGAACACAACTCCAGACAACACCATTTATCTAGGTATTTATAGATGTGATCATCACATCCTAACCCCTTCTTTTAGATGCCACCTAGCAGTACTGTTATAATGGGAAATGGCAATGAGTTTTTAGGGAGGCATTTCAACCATATTTGCTGCCTCTGAACATTCAAGCTCATTAATCCCTACGACCACCACCCCCAAAACACATTTATCTTTATAGTGTCAAAACTCAACCACCACCCCTCAAATACATTTATCTTTATAGTATCAAAACTTTTACCTCATTTCAAGATCAACTCAAAGGTTTGGTCAACTCAAATTCCATAAACTTATTTAAATCACAAAATAAAATTCAGGGCATGGTTTTTCCTGAGGCAAATCCCTTCCTGAAATAATTGTGTTTTTCCTAAAGATAGTTAAAGAGATATAAGATAGACATCTTCATTACAAAAGAGAAAAATATGGAGACAGAGAAAAATATAGCTGACCTAAATGAGTCTAAATCTCAACAGGGTGAAGAGCATTAAATCTTTTTTTTTTTAACATCCTGGCCACAGTTTCTCCTTCTTCCTCTCCTCCCAGATCCTCCCCCCACCACGCCCACCCCACAACCTCTCTCTGTTCCCAAGCTCTCGATCCGCTCCTCCTCTTTATCTGTTTAGGAAAGGGCAGGTCTCCCATGAGTGTCAACAAAACATGGCATGTGAAGGTGCATTAAGACTGAGCACCTCCCTATGTGTTACAGCTGGGCAAGGCAACCCAGGATAAGAAGAGTCCCAAAGGCCAGTGAATGGTCAGAATCCTAAGCTTCCAGCACCACATCTCTTGACTTTATGCTTAAATCGTCTGCATATACTGGGGTGCACATTCTGCTCCAGAGAGGCCCCTGCCAATTGCATCTCCATGAATTTGCTGAGTTCAGCCATTGCAGAAGCTCTAGTGAACATAATACTGAGAACTAAGTGCAAGCCAGTCCCCACAGTCCCTTTGAGCATTGTTCTAGACAGAATGTCTCTAAGGAAGCTTTTGGTTCTTATTTCCTGGGCAATTTTCTATTAGGTGTACTCTATACTGGCTCTTTTCTCAGCCTTCTGGCATAAAGAACAACTATTATATGCTTTATAAACTTCGTGAGCATTCGCTGAGGTCTATGCTGCAGAGATGCTTAAGCAAGAGAATTTTCTGTTCTCTTTTTACCCTCCAAAGGGTCCACATTGTTTCACTCCCTATTACACCTGGCTTTTGAAATTGGGTAACAATGTTATCTGCATTGTACTTCTAGCTACTTTATTCCAGGCATTCAAGTATTCTGCTTGAAGGAGCTTTTCATTCCTTAGAATACAGCAAAGTCAGTTGTCAAGAAATTTCTACTGTCTGACAGTTTAATCAAAGTTACATTGCTGTGTTAAATGTGGAGTTGAAACTACAGCTTTCCCCGTCCCACAATGAAGCCAGAAATCTCAATAGTCACTCCACAGAATCTTAAAGTACACAGATGCACAAATATTCATTAGACATTACTAGTAAACCTTCTTAAGCAGTAGTACATTAACAAGACGAGTTTTCTATTATGCTTATGTCTGTGCTTGAATGATATCTCAAAGTCAGTTGCCAAAGAATAAAATGAACTAGCAACACGTTTGATTTTCCTCATGCTGCTTCAAAAGAAATTATACTTTGTCCTCCAGATATGGGTCCCAGAGGTTCTACAGGAAGATTTAATCCTAGAAAATCGAGGGAAGTAGGGATTTGGGACATTTTGCAATCAGATATTACAAACAGCTCAAAACAGAATGTTTATGCCTGTGTCTATCAATTTTAGGGGACATGCAGTTCTCATCTCAGACTATGAAACAGAGAATATGACACTGAAAGGTGTATGACTGGCTTTGTATCCAGGTTTACACATACAGACAATAGTGTGTACTTGACATCATCATAAGTAAACAGGTAGCCATCTATAAATTTTAAAGAAATCAAGATAAAAGGAGTATTATTACCTATGTTATTTGAGAAAGAATTGCCTACTGAGGCAAGATGTTTTCTTCAATAACAAAAGAAAATCATACATAGGTTTCCATAAATTATAAGCTGATTGGCCCATTAGCTCTAGCCTCTCACTGGCTAGCTCTCACATCTTGATTAACCCATTATTCTGATCTATGTTAGCCATGTGGCTCAGCACCTTTTTCAGTGGGGCAGATCACATCCTGATGCTTCAGTGGTCTGGGCAGGAGTGGGAGGAATCTACTTTCTCCTTCCCAGAATTCTCCTGTTCTCATTGTATCACCTCTACTTCCTGTCTGGCCAATCAGTGTTTATTTAAAAGATAATTGACAGAATAGAGACAATTCTTCCGTACCAGTCACTAGTTAAAAGAATAACCCACAGCTCAAATTTCAGGACTGGGAAACTATAAGGGTCATGGCCAATTTGTGAGATAAACAATTTCCTTAATAAGGATTTTCAACGATTCTGTAAAATCTCCCTCAATATCCTCAATATTTCTATTCCTACTGAAGGGGACTTCCACACAATGAAGATTCTCCCACACCACAGATTAGGCATGAACCACGCAAAAACACCTGTTTTCACAGAGTACCTTTGGCCATCCATGCCAGAGGAACAGCAGGTGGCAACTGAAGCTCCAGGTGTCAGTCCACCAGAAGGAAAATTTCTTGGACCAGTCTCATTTAGGCAAGGTCATGGGACTGCATACCTTGGAGTGTCTTCTGCTTTTCTCTGTCTTTGCATGTTTGCTTCAGCTCTCTTTCTCTAGTATGTAGCATGAAGTAAGTGGATGTGGGGAGATCTCCACAGCCTATAACACAGTGTGTTTATCTCTTGGAAAGATCTCATTCTACTGCGCATTTTTATCTATTGATTGTCAAGAAGAATACCCCTCCCTATGTTGTACTATCTAAACTAATAATTCTAATAATAGCCTATATAGTGTTTTGTTTAATAAAAATAAATATGAGGATATGTTTCACAGACAGGGTCTTGAGGAACTGCATAGGTTGTAGCTCAAGTTAATGATTAACAATTGAGTTCCAGTAGCCCAGCTAGTTTAAATTCTTTTAACCTTAATGTTGGGAGATGTGTCAGGTTTTGGGTGCATCACAGCTGAAATGAAGCTTTGAAAATAACAAAGTTAGACTATGATGTTTTTGTGAAATGGCTTTGAGGTGAAAAACTCAAGAAGACAATCTAAAGTTTTATAAAAGCACATAGTTAAACTTGTTAAGGTTAGAAAATAAGAGAAAAGCAGCCCCATTGGCTGATGTATCTCTCTTGCTAGGATTGGTTGAAAACCAAAGGTATTGATTAATTCCTTATACCTATTTTTGTCCTCAATCTTCTGTTAGTAAAACTCTTGATGAGTAGGTATGTACCCTAAAGATTTAAAATACAGCTGACAGATTCTTTTTCGTATATAAACATTTAGGTTTGTGATTCCTTTAAAACTCTTCACAAGATTACCTTCAAGAGAAGGAATAAACTAATTGGTTCTTTATTTGTAACTGCAAAACGCTGCTGCCAGGAAAAGACCTGATAAGAACACCTTGCTTTCCCACACAGTTAATCTACAACAAGTTGTTTAGGTATGAATGTATGTGGATTCTTGGGACAATTTGCTTTCACCTGTAGTACATAAAATGTTTGATCGTGTAAGGAATATGGAAAACATGCTGTTTTTTTTTTACAGTTTGTTTTGTGTTCATTGCAATCATTCACTTGAAAAGCAGAATGTTAACACATTGCAATTACTATATTGCCTTAAAAACTTGGTTGGGTAATATAAGCTGTAGGGGAAAATGTTTATAGTAGAAAGAACACAGAAGATGAGAGAAGAGAAGAATAGGAAGAAAGCCATCAAGACAGTGTGTGAATGTTTCTTTTCCTGAACCCCCCTCAGATAGAAAAGACTGGTTTACTCTGACCCTGTGGATTACTCTTAAAGCCCTGTGATGCTGGTGCCTGGCCACTCAGACAACAGTAACAGAGAGATCCTTTATTTACCAGGAAATAAAAATTAAAGGGGCTTCTTTCTGACTCTAGCAGAAAAATAGCAGCAAATGACCTTGTAGGCATAATTTTTAAGAGAAGATAATGGGGAGGTCTATGTTAGAATGGGCTTGGATGCAGTGATAAAAGAGATAGAGAATGAGGGAGAAGAAAAAGAGACAACGGAAAGGATCAGGGGTATTTGTTCCTCCCCCAGAGGTTCAAAGGCCTTCCTCTCCATAGAGAGGAGATACATGTGGCCAAATAAGGGAATAGTACTTGGCGATTAACTTTAGGAGTGTAATTTAATATTTTTTAGCAAGACGGGGGAATGGGGGAGGAGGGCAAAGCCTGCCAAAGCCATGCGTGTCATGCAGAAGCTACCCTGAGTCCCTTTACCTACCATTTAGCTTCTCAAAACTAAAAATTATTATATGTTTAAATTGTTGCACCTCGCTTCAGCACATACAAACAATTCTTCATTTTATTTTTTATCTTATTTGTTACTCATCTTTTATACTCCTCCACTAATAAAAGGAGATAAATTTTAGGGCGAAATATACTTTCATTATTAGTCACATTTAAAATAGCAAACCTGTTTGCTAGACTGAAAGAGGGGTAAGAGATGAATGAAGTGGTGTAGAACATCAGGAAAATCACTAGGCTGAAGTAGGGTGAATACTGAAAAGTTTGGAGAATGTAGTTCTCGCTATGACAATATAAGCTAATTATTGTAGCACAGACCTGAACTGGTTAATGACAATTTTAGGCAAATTCAGTACAGACTTGCATAGTTCTTTGATCGTGAAGAACATCCATATGTAATCAGTGTGAACATAAGTTAAATTCATTCCTGCTTTAAATGATTGAAGTTCATTAAAGTGGCTGTAAGTATTTGGCTTGTTTCGTTTGGCTTTCGCCAGTCTTATTTTCTATCTCTGCCTCCATGGTGATTTATTTGAAGTCTTAATTGACCTAAACCACTGTGCTCAGTTTTTTTTTTTCCAACAACAGTCTAGACCACTCAGCGAAGGTGTATTTTCGATAGGCATGATTTTTAATTATGGTTTAGTTGGTAGCCTCGGCAACAGAGGATTCTCCCTCCCATATTTGAGTAGGACCCCATCCTGTAAACTGAAGATTGTCAGACAGAAGGGTAACTGCTGAAGGGGATTTCTGACCTCAAGAAAATGCAGAATGAGAAGCTGGCAACTCTCTATGTCTTCACCCTGTAGCCCTGCTCTGAACATCTTCAACTTACCAGCTTCCATGCATCTATATAAGTTCACATCTTCATATTCACCAACTTCCGCATATCTGGATGAATTCTCTTCTTCATATTTCTCCCACTCTGTCTCACCACATCCACCTTCCTCTCACCACATGATCCTGGCTCATGTTGAATCAAGCATATGCTTCCTTCACCATTGATTCTTCTTTTAGAAATATTTAACTTGCTCACTGTTCCCCTGGAGCTCCATCTCACGGTTTGTTCCAAGCACTGCAATAGAACATCAGTTGCAGCCTTCGTCCATCCCTCTCCACATCTCCTGAAGATCCCACACAACATCCCCTTCTAACCTCCTTCCGCCCACTTATAACTGTATCCTAGACCCCAACTCCAACAGATGCCCTCTGTTAACCTAAGGGCAGCTCAACCAGAGCATCAAGTGGTCTGGAGGCAGACCCACACATCTGTTACTGCTCTGAAGAGCCAATTTCACCAATTGCAGCCACAACTCTGTAGCTGGAAACCTGCCATGGTCTCCCTTTCCTCTCTGACCACATCCACAACAGAGCACAGAGACCTTCTCCTCCAACTCACCCCAGTAGCCCAACCTCCAACACCAGCAGGCATTCCCTGGGGACATACAAGCTGAGCAGGCCAGGTGATGGAGGAAGGTCATTGGTTAAATAAACTGCCTTGGCCCTGATAGGTAAGAATATAGGTGGGTGGAGTAAACAGAACAGAATGCTGGGGGAAGAGGAACTGAGTTCAGATGCCTCAGAGAGACGCCATGTCCCCCTCTCCTGGGCAGACGCACGCGATGAAGCTCCAACCCAGGATGGACGTAGGTTAAGATCTTCCCTGGTAAGCCACCTCTTGGGCTACACAGATTATTATAAATGGGCTAGTCCAGGTGCCAGAGTTAGCCAAGAAGAGGTTAGATATAATGGGCCAAGCAGTATTTAAAAGAATACAATTTGTGTGTTGTTATTTCTGGTAAAGCTAGCCGGTGGCGGGAGCTTGGTGGTGGAAGGCAACCCACAGCTCCTACTACAAAATGGCTGCTCTTACTACAACAGAATGGTGCCCAGACGTGTGGACAACTGAATCCACTGAAAGCCTGAGAAAGCTTTGGAAAGAGTAAAGCATGTTTTATTGGTAGCAGCAGTTTCTTGGGTCTGCTCTGCTTGCTGGAGGCAAGCAAGCGCTCTCAGCTAAGAGAGGCTTCCTGACTCAGTTTTAGCTGCAAAACCCTGCAGCTCATTAAGAGGTCCTGCTATGAAACACTTAAACGGTGTTGACGAAAAGCTGAACACATGCTTTTCGGTTTTCAGCCGTAGCAGGTAAAAAGCTGCGCCATTTAAAAATGCCGGCTTTCTGGGTTGTCCTGCCAGGGCAAACTCTGACTGTTTGAGGCAGGATGGCCGACTACAGAGAGCGGACTTGAGTGTTGTCTGTTGTAGCTCGCTTGCTGGCAGGGACCTTGAAATGCCATAGAGTTGTGGCAGTAAACATGGCTACAGCCAGTACCTCAGCCATGAGGCTGGAAAGCTAAGGAATGGACTGGATCCAGCTGTCAAAGCCACGGCTTTAATCCTACCCATATTGCTTGGTAAATTAAAGACTCATGTTGTCAGAAAAAGAGAGATATACAGTAAAGAGAGATTCAAAGACAAAGAAAAATTTTTAAATGATTTACAGTGTGTTAAAAATATATGCAAACTAAAAGTTCTTAAAAGTAAAAAATGGAAGAAAGAGAGTAGTTGTGTGTGGTAGTACACACCTTTAATCCCAACACTTGGGCAGAAGAGGGAGATTGACCTCTGTGACTTCAAGGTGTGGTAGCACATGCCTTTAATCCCAGTGCCTAGAAGGCAGAGACAAACAGATCTCTGTGAGTTCAAGGTGTAGTAGTGTACACCTTTAATCCCAATGCCTGGGAGGCAGAGACAGGCGGATCTCTCAGAGTTCAAGGACAGCCTGGTCTACAGAGTTATTCTAGGTCAAAGATGCAGAGAACCTGTCTCAAAAAGCAAAAAATAAAAGTAAAAATAAACAAAATAGAGGTTAAAATAAAGCACACAACGATGGAAAATACACAGAAAATTTTGATACTGTATGCTATTATGCTCTCTTTGAATTGTTTGAATGCTGAGGAAGGAGCAACAGCTGCTAAAAGATATTTGTTTATAAATGCTGCTGAACTAATCCAACATAGATATTTTGAAAATGCCTTGACTTTGAAATTTGGATCTAAGGACATGATGCTTTGGAAAGGAGTTTCTTATTTTGTTTTCACAGAGGGTGAGAATCTGTGGATTTCTTCTATCCGAATATGGTATGATAGACCACGCCCTCCTGAAGGGTTGCTGTAAACATCTTCAGAAAATTGCTTCGCTCAACTGCCAACTGAGATGAAACTAGCACACAGGTTATACCATGAAAGACCTAATTAACGACGCCCCCATTCAGCAGGAAGCAGTTTGGAGAGAAAAAACTGCGCCCATATTCCCAAATATGGTTTATAAATGTTCTTTTACATTTAAAGGGGGATATGATATAGGTATGAATAATTTGCATTAGTATAGATTTTGCTTTATTGATAGAGATTTAAGGTCAATTTTGTTATATGTATATGTATTTCTGATCTTGATTAAGGTATTGTGATTGTGTAGTTCATTTAAAAATGTAATGTATAATTAGGAAATATAGGTTGTTAGTGGATAATCATAAATAATAGTCAAGCTTGTAGTCATGTTAGTTAGATTTTCTAGATATATAGAGATATATTTCAGTTAGATAGACATTCTTCATATCTTTCAAAGATTATAGAATATTGCATTTTAAATGTTTTAATAACTTAGGGCTTTTCATGACAATGAGACACTCTGCTCTTGGCAGCACCAATCTACTTCAAGAGGAAGATGGGCATCGAAGAGGATCCTTATGGAGTTTGATAGCCATTTGGGCAAGAAACTGCTCTTGCCTGGACTATTGCATAAACTGGACACAGAGAACCCTCAGAGAGAGGACTACTGAACTTGCCTAAAGGTGAGATGATCTTTCGGGGTTCCTGATTCATGAAGGAGTCTGTGAGACATTCTGCTGGACATAACAGATAGTGACTGAACTGACTTTGAAATTTCCTGCTTCATGGAAATGTTTCTGGATACTATGGGCCTGAAGGCTGAAGATGGATGCCCTAACGGTACAAAAGAACTTTGAGTGACTGTCCAGACAGCGAGATGTCTCTGTCATTTCTAGAGTTTTGGATTTCTTGTTTGATTAGGTAATATTATATCCTTCTGGAGTCTTTGATGGAGTTGAAGAATGGATAGTTATAGTTTTCCATTATTATGATAAAGATAAAATAGATACAAATATTGTAACTGTGATTCTTGCTTAATAACTGTTTTGCTATATGTAATTTTACTATGTTAAAGTTAAAGCCTTCCTTCCTTTTTGTTTAAACAGAATAAGGGGAAATGATGGAGGAAGGTCATTGGTTAAATAAACTGCCTTGGCCCTGATAGGTAAGAACATAGGTGGGTGGAGTAAACAGAACAGAATGCTGGGGGAAGAGGAAGTGAGCTCAGACACCTCAGAGAGACGCCATGTTACCCTCTCCAGGGCAGATGCACGTGATGAAGCTCCGACCCAGAATGGACGTAGGTTAAGATCTTCCCTAGTAAGCCACCTCGTGGGCTACAAAGATTATTAGAAATGGGCTAGTCCGGGTGCGAGAGTTAGCCGAGAAGAGGTTAGATATAATGGGCCAAGCAGTGCTTGAAAGGATACAGGGTCCGTGTAATTATTTCGGGGCATAAACTAGCAGGTGGCTGGGGTGCTGGGAATGCAGCCCCGCTCCTCCTTCCTACTACAGCCAGGAAAACAAGAAATGCACAGACATCATATTACCTGCAAATACAGAGAAGCAATGGAAACCAAGAAATAAAATTCCACTCAACAGAGACAAATCCAGAAGCCAGCACCTTAGTCCTTTAATTATACCAAATGTAGATGTAGAGACATCCGTGTAAAAACTTAATAAACCACAGTGAGGGTAATATTTCTCTACTAGAACCCAGCTATGCTACCACACCAGGCCTTGAATATTGCACCATAGCAGAAACACAAGAAAAAGACCTTAAAACCAACTACAGGAAGATGATAGAATTCCTTAAAGAGAAAAATGAATGAATCCCTTAAAGAATTCCAGGAAAACACAAACAGACACTTGAAGGAAATGAATGCCTAAAGAAACTGCAAAACACCAACAAAGATTTGAAAAAAAAACACAAATACAACTGTTCAAGACCTGAAAATGGAAATAGAAGCAATAAAGAAAACACAAACTGACAAAATTTTGGGAACAAAAATTTTAGAAATTTAAATAGGAACTACAGAGGAAAGCTTTTCTAACAGAATACAAGTATAAAAGAGTGAATAACAGGCATAGAAGATATAACAAAGAAAATGATACATCAGTCAAATAAAATGTTAAATCTAAAAAACTCCTGACACAAAACATCCAGTAAATTTGGAATACTATATAAAGACTAAAACTAAGAATAATATGTACAGAGAAAGGAGAAGAATCCCAGGTCAAAAGCCCAGAAAAGTTTTCAACAAAATCATAGAATTTTTTTTCCTAAACTAAAGGATATGCCTATAAAAAGAAAAGAAACATACAGAATACCAAATTAAATGACAAAAGAAAGCCTCTTAGCCAAATAATAAATCAAAGCTGTAAAGATACTGAATAAAGAAAGAATATTAAAAGTTGCAAGGAAAAACAGTCAAAGTAACATATAAACACAGATGTATTAGAATTAAACCTCATTTCTCAGAAGGCTCTAAAACCCCAAGAGACTGCACAGATGTGCTAGAGACTCTAAGGGTCCAGTGATGCCAGCCCAGACTACTATACCCAGCAAAATTTTCAATCATTATAGATGGAGAAAATATGATATTCTATGATAAACTCAAATTTAAACATTATATATCTACAAATACTGTCTTATTGAAGGTTCTAGAAGGAAAAATTCAAACAGGAAGATTAACTGTACTTATAAAAACACAAGAAAGAAATAATGTCACACCACCAAAATTAAAGAAGGGACAAACACACTTACACACACAAATGCAAACATACACCATCACATCCACCAATACCAATAAAATAACAGGAATCAACAATCATTGGTCATTGATAATTCTTAATATTAATGGTCTCACGTCTCCAATTAAAAAAAAAAACACAAACTAACAGAATGGATGTGAAATTGGAATCCATCCTTCTGCTGCATCCAAGGAATACACAGCATCAAGGATAGTTATTACCCAGGGTAAAGTGTTAGAAAAAGATACCCAAGCAAATGGAACTAAAAAGCAAATGTTGCTATTTTAATATATAAAAATATAGATTTCAAACCAAAACCAGTCAAAAGAGATAGAAAAATATACTGCATGCTCATCAAATGAAAAATCTACCAAGATGATCTTTCAATTTTTTTTTTCTGTTGCTGTTTTGGTTTTGGGTTTTGGTTTGTTTCTTTCTTTGATTGACTGATTGCTTTTCCATCTCAACCAAATTTTCTCCTCCTTTCCCTTTCTCCAATTTCCCCTTTCCCCCATACTCCTTCCCCATTCCACTCCTTTCTATTTCCACTCCACTCCTCCTCTTCTCTTTGTTTTCAGATACAGGTGGGCATATCATGGGTATCAGTCAGTCAAATTATATCGAGTTGCATTCTACACTCCCCTTCTATTAAGGCTGAATGAGGCAAACCAGTAGGAGGAATTCTTAACATCTGTGTCCAAAATACAAGGTCACCGAAGTTTGTAAAAAGAAACCCTTCTTCAGTTTAAATCACATATTGACCCTCACATACTAAGAGTGGAAGACATTACCCCATTTTACTAATGGATGGGTCATATGAACAAATCTCAAAAGAAAAATACGGAAGCTAGGAGACATTATAAAACAAGTGTATCTACAGTTGTTTAGCTACATATAGAAAACTTCACCTAAACACAAAAGAATGTACCTTCTCATCTGTACCTCTTAGAACTTTCTCCAAATTTTCCACATATTTGAACACAAAACAAGTCTAAACAGATACTAGAAAATTGAAATAATACTGTGTATCTTATCTGATCATTATGGATTAGAACTATATGAAAACAGCTTACAAACTGAAGGAAACTGAACAACTCTGTACTGAATGAAAAATAAGTCAAGACAGATATAGAAAGAAATCAGAGACTTTCTAAAATTCAATGAAAATAAATAGAGTATTCAAAAACTGAAAGGACAAAGTGAAAGTAGTGTTTAGAGGAAAATTAATAACACTAAGTGTCCATATAAAAAGTTCTGAGAGATTTCATACTAGCAACATAATAGCACACCTGAAACCTCTATAACAGAAGAAATCACACCCAATTGGAGTAGAAAACAAGAAATATTTGAGACGTGAAATCAATAAAACAGAAATGAAGAAAATAAAACAAAGAATCAATGAATCAAAGTTGGTTCTTTGAGAAAACCAACAAAATAGACAAATGCTTATCAAATTAACTGAAAGGCAGACACGGAATATTCAAATTAACAAATAAGAAACAAAAAGATGGTACATAGTAACAGACAATGTGACAGCCTACCAAATGGAAAAATATCTTTATCAATTCCACATCTGATAGAAGATTAATATCCTAAATATATACAGAACTCAAAAATTTAGAAATCCAAAACCAAATAATTAAATGGTGGGGTATAGACCTAAGTAGAGAACTCTCAAAGAAGAATCTTAAATGACTGAGAAACACTTAAAGGAATGTTCAACATGCTTAGCCATCAGGAAAATGCAAATCAAAATTGCTCCGAGATTACATCTTACACCTGTCAGAATGGCTAAGATCAAAATCACAAGGAGCAGCTTATACTGGCAAGAATCTGGATCAAGGGGAACACTCCTCTATTGCTGGTCAAAGTGTAGAGTTTTACATCCACTATAGAAATTGATATGTTGGTTTCTGAGAAAGTTGGAGATTGATCTACCTCAAGACCCAGCTGTATCATTCTTGGGCAAGTTTGCAAAGGATGTTCAATCATACCACAAGGACAGTTGCTCAAGCAAATTCATTGCAGCACTATTCATAATAGCTAAAAACTGGAGACAGGCAAGATGGTACAATTATACAATGGACTATTACTTAGCTGTTTAAAAAATTATGTCATTAAATTTGCAGGCAAATTGATGGAACTAGGAAAAAAAATCATCCCAAATAAGATAACTCAGACTCAGAAAGGTAAATACTATGGCATGTATTCACTCATAAGGTGATGTTAACTGTTAAGTAAATGTTAACCAAGGTACAGTCCTTAGACCCAGAGAGGTTAGGAAAAAATGAGGTGTCTCAAAGAGAGGAAGAGATCCCCTAGGAAGGGGAAAGAAGATATTTTATGAGCATACTGGTGGGGGTTTCAGGTGGTGGGGAGAGAGTGTAGGAGGCATTTCCTGGTGGTGCTGTGGAAACCTAGTGCAGTGAAACTTCCTGGAATCTATGAAGGTGATCCTAATGAGAACTACTAGAAATAGGGAAAACAGAATCTCAACTGGCCATCTCCTGTGGCCAGGTGAGGCTCCCAGTGCTGGGACGTGTGTGCATTCAAATGAGTTTTGGTCAAGGCTGTCCAGTGGAAATTCCCAAAGAACCCAGAGTATTGCTAAGATAATACTGCTCTCTGGAAACTGACAATAGGGCCCCATTGCCGAGGACAGCATACACACAACTCATTGAACATTGAGAAGTCAAGCTGGTGCTTATATGGAGTACTCAACCCTATGTCAGAGTCTCTTAGGTGCAGGATGTTACTCTCCAATCTACCTAAACAGAAACGTTCATACCAACCCATCCCGAAATCCTTTGACCTGCGATCCTTCCAACTTGCAAAACATGCTAGGACTTTGAAGGCACAGAACATATGGGAGTAGCCCACCAATGTCTGATTTGGCCTAAGGCTTACTCTATGAGAATAAATTCTCACCCTATACTGCTTGGGTAACGCGGAATTGGAGACAAGATAGTCAAATAGCTAACGCAAATCTAAACATTACAGGTCTAAAAAAATAAACAAAAATTAAATCAATAAAATGATTTATAATGATATGCTTCCACACTCATAGATCAGTGCCTTATCTGGTCCTCCTCATAAAGGCCTCCACAGCAGCAGATGGGAACAAATGTAAAGAAACACTGGCAGATATTATGTGGCAAGAGAGTCTTAGTTGGAAAATTTTAAGCCTCCATCAAGTCTCTCCTCTCAGAGCTCAGGAAATGCCACTGAAGAGGAGGTGGAAAGACTTAAAGAGCCAAAGGGGATGGAGGACAATAGAACAAAGTCCTATGCATTAACGAAGCAAGGAGCATATGGGCTCACAGAGACTGAGGCCGCAATCACCAGTCCGACACAGGTGTACACTTGGTCCTCTGCATACACATTTTAGTTATTAGCTTAATATTTTTATGGGCCTGCTGATTATAAGAACAAGTGGGTCTCTGTCTCTTGTGCCTAGTGTTGGGATACTTGTCCTCCTGTTGAATCCGTGTGTCCAACTTCAATATGATAGTTCCTGTTTCATTTTACTAAATGTTATCTTGTCATAAAAAGAGATATATAAATTTACCTTATTATTTCCTACAAATTAGTTAATCAATAAAACAGGGATCTATAGAGAAAATTCCAGAGGTAGGACTGTTACCTACACATCTATTCTAGGAGTCAACATTATAAATTATCACGTGTTCCCTTTATTTGCCAACATTCTCTAGATTGAAGTCTTGAATGATTCCAAATTTAAACTATTTTTGGATCAAGTTAAAATTGAAGTTCTATATATCTAATTTAATATTGAAAGTTAGATGACGGAAGTACAAATTTAAAGTAAAAACTTTTGAAGAGTCTATTGTGCTACTGTTAGTGATATAAATCAGTGTGTAAAGGTGCTTGCCATACAAGCCTGATAAAGTGAGTTCAGATCCCCAGAACTTATGTAAAAGCTAGACTCAGTAGCACAAATGTCTAGAATCCTAACATACCCATTGTGAGTTCGTACAGGAGAATCTTCAGAAGATCTTAAGGCAGCCAGCCTTGCTTGCTCAACTATTACAGACTATTTTAAACAAGGTATAAAGGTGAATATTGACTTATAAAAACAAGCCAATGCATTCATTTGTATAGATAGCACACTCACAAAATATACAAATATATGAAACAATTATGTAATTGAATCCATGAAAATTTAAACCTGCTCAATTATCAGAAATAAGACAAAGGCGTTTGTTTACCCAGTGTTACTTAATTTTTACTGCTATACATATAGTGTTTTGTTCTATAGATAGGAGTGGATTATGATGTATCAGAAAACCTAATAAGGTTATATGCTATAAGAAGTAGGAAAGAACCTACTATTACATAACACCTTCTTGTTTTGTTTTGTTTTGTTATTAGAGACAGAGTTTTTCTGTGTAGCTTTGGATCCTGTCCTGGAACTCGCTCTATAGACCAGGCTGGCCTCAGACTCAAGGAGATCCACCTGCATCTGCCTCGCATATGCGGGGATTAAAGGCCTGCACCACTACCTGGCATATTATAAAACCCTTACATAGAATCCCCAGTACCTGAATTACTGCTGTAACTAATTAGATTGAGAAGGCAAAGGGCTGTCTACAAAATGAACTAAAAAAAAAATTCACTGCTATAACACCCAAAATTTTCAAAAGAAAGTTCTGAAAGCAATGAAGTAAAATATATAAGAGCAAATACCACACAATATGTGAAAGCCCTCATGAATATAAACAATTTATTTGAAGAAGATAAGATCAATGTATAAAAGGATTTCTTCATGAATGGAAATCTTCCAATCATACAGGCAACTAAATAACTCCTCAAAATGAATGTTTGCCTTAGTTAATGCAGATTGCTCAATAATAGCTGAGAAGCAGAGGTTGCAAATGCAGGTAATGCTTTCCCCATCGAGGTTAAAGAAATCTCCGATATAAACATAAGCACTCAAAATAGAAAGTAGTAATAAATTCCGCACACTTAAAATAGGATACAACACACTCTTAAATCTAGTCTTAGGACTGAATCTGAACTGACGTGAACTACATACAGGTGTTTCACACCTACTCCACAATTAGTTAGCTGCGAGCTGTACTGGGGAAAGTGCAATCTAACCCTACAGAACGCGTGAGAAAAGCTTGCTCCATGAATGGCAGCAACCTATTGTACATCTAAGAAAATCTCAGAAAGGTTAAGAATGAGACAAACCTGAGTTTAAAATAGGCACAATTATGATTCTAAAAGCGAAATTTTTATTCTGGGACCTCTGCATAAGTTTGCCACACTTATTATTAGAAATGAAGGCTGCTCATTCAATGTGCTTTAATTTGCGTGTGAACATGACAATTTTGTCTCCACGTCAGGCTAATTGTTAAAGCATATAGTACTATTTTTAGTGACATTATCTGGAGGCAAATCTCAAGGAACCTAATCTTAGACTCAGTGTAACTCAGATTCCTAGAAAATCTGTCATCCCTTCAATCGCAGACAAGAGTATGAAATTAAATCGGATTCTTGTGAAATCTTTTAACTAGATTGTATCTTCTCAGATCTTCCCCACTTCCGTCTTTTACTACACCTGCAGTTGTGGTAAATTCTTATAACATTTTCACACAAGGTGCATGAACAGTTCTGGTGCATTACAGTCTAGAATGTAGGTAGAGACACTATGCACAGTCTTCTTCTATTGCGGTTCCATGGAGAAGTATCTCTGGCCACAGAGGAGCCACAAGGTCCTCTTTAGTTGAAGGACCCTCTGACTCCTAAAACTAAACATTTCTATACTTTTAATTTGAAATTATAGAGCCATATTTAATATATAAAAATGGGGCTTTATACCTTTACATTCATGAACTTTATACTAGCATCATTTACCATGTTATCTTCACACCTTGTCACATATCCTATAGCGTTTCACGAACGCTTGCTTTTGTTTTGTCTTACTCTTGAAATATTGTGAGTTATCAGATATAAAACAAAGGTGTTAAACATAGAGATAGTGTGAATTCAAAGACGTCCACTTGAAATTATCTACTCAACAAATTCTACTGTGTTCTTTCCAAATATACTCAGTGGTCTTTCATTCAAAGTTTACTTTGCCTTAGGGAAGGAACAGTCACATAATGGAAACCAGTAAACTCTGTTCATGACTTTCACTGTCAGAGCCCTATACAGTCATCCTTGCATTTCAGGAAAAAAAAAATGAGTGGACTAAACAAATTTCAATGATTTATAGATCATTTAATTAACAATACAATCACCATAATTCTACTAAGGTCTATATAAATATAACTTATCTTATTGCAGTCCACAAATTCTTCTTATAACCATGCACCCAGAAAGAGCCCAAGCTATCCTAAGATTCTTCACCTAAAAATGATGATGATGATATTAATATTAATAATAGCAATAGCAATAATAAATAAATAAGGCAAAAAAGGAAGAAGGGAAGCAGAGATTAGACGGAAATGACCAAACAGCTTACATGGGTGCCATTGGCTGTTTTCAACACTACAGGAGCCAGGGACTTCATGCAAGCCTCTCCTGACAAACATCATAACAAAGTGAATACAGAATGGTATAAACTCCTCCCAAATAAGCCACTGATGCCATCACTCCCTCTAACACAGGATGATCAGAGAGGCTACTATCAGCACACAGTACTGGATTGATCGAGAACAGCAATAAATACAAGGCAGTCGGCTCCACTTGTAAACACATTGCTCTCCCTTGGGCCTCATCCCTGTGATTTGGGATTCAGATGCATCACCTGCTCCCAGAGCTCTTGACAGAAACACATGCACATCCCTCCCAGACCCTAGTATAGATGAAAATCAAAATCATGTTCCCACCTGAAATTCCAGAACCATTGACTAAAGGTGTTCAATGAAATGAGTGATTGCAAACAAATGAAAAAGTAGATATTATTTGGCACACAAGAATTTAGTTCTGCTTTCATTTTTCTCAAACTCCCTTTGATAATGTATTATGACTTGTTAATTACTATACTTTTCTACCTCTACTTTTCATTTTGTTTTTAAAATTAATCTTATTTGATTTTTGTCATATTTAATTACAATATATAAAAGAACCAGGTTAAAGGGATGTTTTAGTTGAATTGAAACATCACTCATCACTGAAAAATTATTTTATGTTTCTTTTTTTTTTTTTTTTTTGGTTTTTCAAGACAGGGTTTCTCTGTGGCTTTGGAGCCTGTCCTGGAACTAGCTATGTAGACCAGGTTGGTCTCGAACTCACAGAGTATTTTATGTTTCTAACATGTCCTTCAAATATGATCCAGTAAAAAATTCAGGGCAAAACAATCAGAGCGTTTTGTCATTGTTGTTTTGACATCCCCATTATTATTGCTATTAATTTATGGTGTGGATATCAAACTCAGCCATTCGTATATGCTAGGCACTCTATCAGAATTCCATCCTGAACCATCTTTTGTCTTCTTTGTCAAGGTTAATTTTATTTTTCTTTCATGATTATGTGTGTGTGTGTGTGTGTGTGTGTGTGTGTGCCCTCAGAGGCCAGAAGATGAAACCAGATATCCTGAAGATAAAGTTAGAATTGGATGCTAGAAACTGAACTTGGGTACTCTGGAAAAGCAAGATACATCCTTAAAGTATGAGCTATCTCCCTAGTCCTAAGAAATTGCTTTTAGATGGTTCCAATTAAACATGATCAAGATGTCAATGAGGAGGAAGTCTATAGATGGATGGGAACTTCAGATGAATCAATCCATTATCTCTGCTTGTTGACATAGAATGAACACCACTGACATTTCATTCATATATGTGTCAATATCCTGAACTGTTCATCCCTCATGCAATTGTTCTCTACCAGCAATCTATGCAAACAAACCATTTATACGACATTTCCTCTATGTATTGTTTCTTTTAGCACAACAGTAAAGTTTCTTTTCTTAAGAGAGAGCTAAAGTGACATTATAGTTAGACAACTTGGGGATATATTATCCATGCTAATGTGAGTAAAATGCTATAGATACAGTGTGAGGGGGAAAGACAAATGCTTGACTGTTCATAGGAGAAGAAAACAGACTGAGGAGCCAGAGTGTAGCCACAGCAACTGGACCTTTAAGGCTTTAGGTAAGAATGTGTCCTGTGTGTCAGCATTTTGGAATCGAAAATGCATAGTTGGTGATATCAAGAAAAATTATTAAAAAATAGCAAAAGTGAATCCGGGCAATGTTACGATGAATTAACATGAATGGTGTTTTAGCAAATAAACCTGAAAGTCCCTTGCAAATTAATTCTGTGAACTGCTGAAGCAGAAGGGAAATTATTATCAAAATATCCTTGCTCATGAGAAATCTGTAGTATTTTATTTTGAGTATCCTCCAACAATCATTTCTCATTTTAGAGTAAATTGGCTTAAAACAACCAACTATTACTTATTTAACACCAGGTTAGGTAAATTAGTCAGAACATTGACAATGTTATTCTACTGAAATATGATCAAGAAAATAATTTTGAAGAAGGTAATATAGAAGTTATAAGAAAATGAAGTGGTTAATATGTGTTGGCTGCCATATGAGCTATGTCAAGAAGTCCGTCCTTCACTGTACTCTCTATT
>JABTXL010005037.1:23212677-23284224 GCA_025134845.1 Neodon shergylaensis
TATTTTCTATTCTTATTATGTGCCTGACAAATTAAAATACAGATTATACATAATACATAAGCCACTATGGAGATTGGCGACATGAGGTTTCCATTGGTGAAATAAATTCTGAAGGATCACACTGTAATATTCAGATGTTCTTCCTGGTATGAAATTTTATAACATTTTCCTGTGACATCAAAGGTCTAATTTCTGACTTACCTGATATATTAAAAATAATGTATTTCTTCCTTCTTTAATCCAACTTCCTGGAAAGAACAAATTGGAATAGTGTAATATATTAACTTTTTATTAAAATACATGCAGATCTCTCCAATGTAGGAACAAATTTGACAGCTTTATCCCCTTTATATCTATTAAAATGCCTTCTAGTTGACAGAACAGCTTCTATCAATACATTTCTTCCCATATGAGTCATTTTCTATGGAAAACTAATTGGATCAAAGAGGGAATTTCCTGTGTGAATGAATTTGTCATCACATTAATTTCAGAGTAAAGAGCAATCCCTGCAGGAGTTATACTTTTATCATTGGTCTACACCAACAATGTTATTAAAATGATAATATGCTTTCTTCTTTATCCCATCTGTGAAATAGATACTTTTAACTAGTTGAAAAACCACATAATGAGTTGAAAAATCACATTAAAATCCATACTTCATCTTGGTACCCTTCTCTTTAAGTCTGTTAAGACTATAATTATGTGGAGATTGAGTTTACAGTTTCTCTACCCATTCTTACACAATGAAAGGCGCTGCACTCAAAGTTTTGAATGTATAGATGTCTATGCACTATGAGAGAAGATTTTCTCTCAAGAACATATGGAAGTCATATGGACAGATTATAGTTCACCTTCAATGAGCCAGGATTAGATAGGCTGTTACGCCATCACCCTTATCTCTAGGGCAAAAGGAATGATAAAGAGATAAAAGGGAAACTTTGCTAACATAATGAGATATTTGAAGTAGAGTTCAGAAGAAGAGCTCTAAATTTAATTATGCTAAATACTTTTTTCAATGAATTTGGATTGTAATGCATTACAAGGTAGGTTGAGTTGAGCCAAATGTCAGATCCATTTAACAAGGCTGAACTTGTGTAATTTGCTTGACCAGGGGGAAGTAGAAAATTGTTGATGCTCAGGAAAACGATTTAATTTAGTATTAAAACTCTTCGAAGACATCAAAACTTTCAAAGTTCCATGCTTACCATTCTAATTCTTAGTCATTATTTTTCAAACCAGAAACTAATAAATAAAAGTCTTGTGGAAAAATTCCATTTCTTTGATATGTAGTAGGAATAAAAAACAATTTATTGAATGAAAATGTCCCGTTAATGATGGTTCTAAAGTTATTCACAGGAAATATATGATGGTTTACTCTGGTTTATTAATTATAAACAAATAAATGACAAAATATCGCTGTTTCATATAGATGTACAGACAATGAGAAATATATATATAGACACATACATACATATGTGTACATAATATTTTGCTGAAAAAGAGGCAAACAAAATTCATAGCACCAAGGAATGCTCCCAGACTGTTAGGTAACAAAGTACATCTCAGGTTTACTATGTGTATTATATGTATTCTCCTGCTCTCTGGTCTCTTGTTCTAATTAAAATCCTCTACAGTAATGGCAAGGCTTTGTATTTATGATGGCCTATTGATGGCGGAAGATGATGTTGACCATGGTGTCATGTAAGGTCAATTGGTGTCAAGCCAAGCAATCAACAGAGTTAAGAAAACACAAGTCAGTCAGAAGCTAAAAAGACCCTCCCTTTTAGAACTGTAAGAACATTGCCACTATGTCCTTGAAATTAAGCAATACAGTCCTTCAAAGGTATTTTTTAACTTTCAAACACTTAAAACAAGCAAAATTACATTTGAAAATGTTTTCACAACAGTTCTGAGAAAAGCTGCTATTTGACATAGAAATTTTAGAAATTGTTGAATATTTTGATAGAATTTGAAAGTTTCAGTGTTGGGCAAATCCACTAAGACCCTGGAGAAAGTTCTAGTAACAGACACAAGTTATAGATGGCAATGAAACATCAGGATAGTAATGCTTTAAATGTTATTACCCTGACCCCCTACTGAATTCTTCTGTCTTAAAATCCCACGTACTTCACTTAGAGGTTTTATTTTTTTAACTACATAGCTCTGTTCAGAGGTAGCTACACAGGGGCTGTGAGTTTATTACAAACCTTTCTTATACTTTCCTCTGGGTATACTTCCCAATAGAGAAACATGGCCAAAGGCAGAAATTACTTACCAATGGTCATTATAACCTGAGATGTGAGCTCAGCAGCAGGAAGACTAGAAATGCCAGAAGCCGAGGGAGCAATAGAACTCAGTCATCTGTGCCCTATCTGTTGTTGCAAGCACTTCAAACTACTCCAAATTGAATAAAGGCAACTTTCCATCATAGTTACAGAAAAAATAAAGTTGGAGAATAAAGTGTTCCCCTTTTTACTATAAATAAAAAATAGAATTAAACATTATCTGTCTGGTGCTCCAATATGGGTCTCTGTCTCCTTTCATCTCCTGATGAAGGTTAATATTCAGGAAGATGCCTATATGTTTTTCCTTGGGTTCTCCTTCTTATTTAGCTTCTCTAGGATCACTAATTATAGGCTCAATGTTCTTTATTTATGGCTAGAAACCAAATAGGAGTGAGTACATCCCATGTTCCTCTTTTTGGGTCTGGCTTACCTCACTCAGGATAGTGTTTTCTATTTCCATCCATTTGCATGCAAAATTCGAGAAGTCCTTCGTTTTTACTGCTGAGTAGTACTCTAATATGTATATATTCCATGCTTTCTTCATCCATTCTTCCATTGAAGGGCATCTAGGTTGTTTCCAGGTTCTGGCTATTACGGACAGAAATCTCAAGGTCCAAATCAGGAGCAGAAGGAGAGAGAGCACGAGCAAGGAACTCAGGACCGCGAGGGGTGCACCCACACACTGAGACAATGGGGATGTTCTATTGGGAACTCACCAAGGCCAGCTGGCCTGGGTCTGTAAAAGTCTGGGATAAACCCGGACTCGCTGAACATAGTGGACAATGAGGACTACTGAGAACTCAAGAACAATGGCAATGGGTTTTTGATCCTACTGCACGTACTGGCTTTGTGGGAGCCTAGGCAGTTTGGATGCTCACCTTACTAGACCTGGATGGAAGTGGGTGGTCCATGGACTTCCCACAGGGCAGGGAACCCTGATTGCTCTTTGGGCTGAGGAGGGAGGGGGACTTGATTGGGGGAGGGGGAGGGAAATGGGAGGCGGTGGCGGGGAAGAGACAGAAATCTTTAATAAATAAATAAATCAATAAATAAAGAATTAAACATTATCAACTGTATTTTAAAGCACTGTATTCCTATTGCCATCTCTAGATAGGTTAGTAAAAGAAACAGAAACGAAGAAAATAGTTTACATGTAGATGAAGGGCAGAAAGACAAAATGGCACTAGGGGACAGAATAGAACATGGTCTGTGTTCTTATCACATCCATTCTCCTGAAATCATGATGTTTCTCTGTGTTCATTGGCTAATATCAGTTTTTACTGAGGTACATGAAGCAAAAGAAAAAGTGAGGCATCACTCTTGAGGATGTGCGGTGAAGAATCCAATATTCTACATCATGGTTAAGCACTTGTTGATTCTGTGTGAAGAAGATGGAGACAAGAGTTCATCTTTCAGCAGGATCCTTGAAACTGCCACTATTGTTAATATCTCACAAAAACAGAACAAAGAGTCTGTCTTCCTTATAAATTAGGTTGTCTACTTACAGTAACATTATTGAGCTAACCCAAAGCAATACAGCTTTGAATGTGATAACATCCAAAATTTATGTATAAGAAGGGAAGGGAAAGTTTAGAAACTCATAGCTATATAAGCAAGACTAACAGGTACCTGTAAATTGGAAGTCTGTGGAAGGTTTTGGAAAAGTGTCTGAAATTCAAGGATTTTAATGAGTCTGATTTCTTTGTAAGTATTATAAATACATACATAGACCACATACATAAGAATAGATTTTTTGGTATAAATTAAACCAAGGTATAATGACCTAAGAAATGTATATTATTATTGTGAAATCTGAAGTCAACACCTGTATATGGAAGGTAGGAAAATCAGAGATAAATAGGATGTCTCGCAGCACAAGGAATCAGAAAGGTATCCCATTATGTTGCCCCACAAAACTCAGGTAACATTCTTCTGACTTCACCAAGACACTGAGTACTCTTGATGTGTTTGGTTTCTGAGTGTGAGACATGAATAACTGTACAAAATTGATTAGAAGATACTTAATTCACTGGTGAAAAACAGCAAGAATCTTGCCTGTATACTCACTCGTACTATGGAGGTGAATGGTGACACTCATGTAGGAAGAAACTTGAAAATGCCCAGTAATGGTAGACATTTGATTAAAAATGAGAGGATTAAATAAAGGATTCAGGCATCCTCAAAATCATTTTTCCACTAATAAAGTTTTATTTAAACAGCCATGCCTTATAGAAAATGGATGAGAAATGACCTGGATGGTCCATGGCTTAGTCTCTTTACCTGTTTTGATAAAAATACTCCGATAAAAGCAACTTGGGAAGGGTTCATTCCAGTTCATGATTTAAAGTTGTAGTCTACCACTGTGGCAAAGCTGCAGTAACAGCAACTGGGAAGGGCTGGTTGTCCTACATAGTCAAGTAGAGTGCAAGGGATAAGAGCATGCGGGTGTTTCCCTGATATTATTCTATGCAGCTAAGGATTCCCTGTTCAGAAAATGTTCCTCCTTAACAGTTAAAATGAATCTTCCAACATTAGCTTACTTAGCCAATAAAATTCTTCACAGTCCTTGGGAGGCTAATCATCACCAAGCATCAAGACTGCTCCTGACAGTTGCCATTGCTATGAAGGGACACCACTGACCAAGGCAACATTTATGAAAGGAACCTTTACTTGGGGGGAATATTACAGTTCAGCGGTTTAGTCCACTATCATCATGGCAGGAAGCATGCTGGCACCACACATAATGCTGGAGCAGGCACCGAGAGTGAGAGCGACATCATGAGCTACAAGTTGAGAGAGACACTCCCAAGTTACACACTTCCTCCAACAAGGCACTGTCCCTTAATCATTCTAATCGCTTCAAATAGTGCCACGCCTTCATGATTAAGTATTCTGATATATGAGTCTAGGGGAGTGGGCATTCTTATTCAAGGTATCAAAAGTCCTAAAAAGCACAGTACATTTCTCTTGAAGCCACCAAAAGACAAGCATTTAAAGAAAACAGGAAATTATTGATAAACAAACAATAGAAAATTTTATATTTTCCAAAGCTCTCAAAAGTGTGACAGGAATATTCCACTTGTGTAATCTAAGAGAGGGACTTTGCAGTAATGTGTTAAAAAGCATAGAACAGGAAATATGAAGGAGAAAGAGTCCCTCTATCCAGAGACCAAAATGGCTAAGTGCTCCCTTACCATTGGTTTTGTTTACCTTACCTAAACAATCCAGATAACCTTTATCAGGTTATTATAAATACTCACTTATTATTAATTATTTTTAATCTCTCAATATGCATAATTAATAATAACTGTATCATGGATATGTTTGCATACCAAAAGGCATAGTCTATATTAAGTTCAATTATGGCCGAGACTTCAAGAACTTCGTGTTGGTGTCTGGGAATGCACCCCTGCTGATTCAGGAATACTGTATATTTTTATCATTAGGGTTTTGCCTGAACAACTCCAGGAAGGTCAGGTCTGGATTCTGGTTATTCTCATTGAACACTTGAAAAATGTCGATACCTAATTCAAAAATACAGTTTTTAAAAAATCATGTTGCAAAATATTTTTAAAAAGTAAACATCTCACTCATAGAGCTTTGGGATTTTTTAAAAATTTAATTTTATTACTTTTATATTTAAACCAAAGAGGTCTGTAAACAAATCTGCGTTTGAAGATGACATTGCTCTTCTGAAAAAGGACATTAGATCTGAGGATCAAAACAAAATGAGGTGTAATGACAGGGGCTGTTCCTTTCAACTTCAAGCAGATTTTAGAAGTAAACATTACGACCTGGTAAAGAGATCTGTGGAGACCTTCAGAATAACAGTTAAACATAGAACAACTGCATGATGGGATACCTAAGTTCTGAGAGGATGGTTTAAAATTCCCACAAAAAACCTTAGATGCTTTTCTTTTAAAAAATACATTTTCACTCCATCACATTGGCTTATTTGGTCGTTGATCTTTTTTATTATTTGTTTCTTTGCAACATGGAGCCCTGGACGTGTTGGTCAGTTACTCTGTCACTGAGAAATATCTCTCGCCAAATCCTTGAATTACTTTAAAAAGCTAAAGAGCCAGACTACGTTTAGTCCAGAAAATATGAGATAAGACATATTTAATTAAAACTTTTGCTCCTTTAGTTTTATCTGTCCTAGTTTTTTTATATGTCAGAATTTAATATTTGATTTCATAAGAAAGAGATATTTAAATTAGTTGTCAGAGGCTTTGCAATGACCTTAAGAAAATAGACATGGTTTGATTACTAATTTAACAAAAGATGATTATGTGGCTGTGACATTTGATAAAGCTGAACCTTCTTAACAGAACACATAGTGAATAAACTTATTTTTGCATGTTTTACAAATGTCCATTTACTTACTTATCTCATATTTAACAAAAGTGAATAAGAAAAACAACACTGTGAAGTTGTTTATTGCCTGACCAGAACCAAGTGCATTCTGTCATATTCAACTAAAGTGAAGTTTGCATAAAACATATTGGTATATGTGCCTCAGATGAATATAAAGAAGAACAAAGGAAAAGGGAAGAAAAGAAAGGATGGAATTGAAGAGATATTGTTTGGAAATCATACTCAAGATGATTGATATGCATGATGCTTAGTGCAAATACTGATATTTCAAAATATCTCATTATATGTCATGGAAATGTAACCTTGATTATGTGCTTTGCACATTGTATTCATTTACAACTTTTATGAAACTTTTTGACTGATATTGGGGCATATACACTAGAAATGCATATTGAGAACTTCAATGATTTACATAGTAGTATTTCCAATACTCAGGACGTTGAGGAAGGAGGGTTATGAATATGAGACCATACTAGGCTCCTTAGTGGATTTGAAGCAAACAGACCAAGGTTGAACAGCAAGATTCTGGCTCCTCTCGAAAATTGTTTTAAGAATTAAATGTATGCCATATGTAATATTTGTATAATATCATACATAAATCTTCTATTCTGTATTTTTTAAGCTCTGAAGAGTAAACCCAAAACCTCATTCCTGGCACTTAAATGTAGTCCCAATCCCCACAGCTTTTATTTGTTGTAAAACTTCCAAAGAAACAAAATACTAAAAGTTTCCCTCTCAGCACACTACCGGTGACTCACTGTCCTCTTTTGTTATTTGCATCTCATTGCCTGACAAGTTCTGAGGTCAGACAGTAGGGGTTTGTTTTGTTTTGGCAGATGGAAAATTCAGTGAAACAGTCTTCTTCAATTTTCACTAACAATTAACTGTACTCATGAACTAAAAGGTACACATTTCACAAAGTGTCTCATTACACTCTCTAATTGATCCAAAAATTAGCAAAAGATACAGCAAATGGGTATGGAAGAGTGGCTGGAGATGGTGATGCAACAGAATGGAAAGCAGGGTAACACGGAAGAGAAATTGACATAATTTCCTACAAAGGAAATGGGCATATAACAGTTAGAATAAAGGCAGAAAGCGTTAATTTAACTGAAGATAATTTTAATTAATTTTTTTATTTCTTGAAATTGAAACATTATTACAACATTTTTCTCTTCACTTTTCTTTCTTATATACACCTCTTCTCCTCTCCCTCAAATTCATGTTCTCTTTTTTCTTTAAATTGTACCCCCGACCTCTCAGACACACACAAACAACACAGACACTCTACTCTGTCATCAAATGTTACCGGTACCTATATGTTTTCAGGGCCATCCACCGGTTAATAGATAAACTATTGTGATTGTTTTTACAGGGAGAAGACCTTGGCTCCTGCTCTTAGCCTTCCCAAGTTCTCTGTGGTTCTTTGCCTAGGGTTAAGGTCTTCGTTAGTTGTCCCCTTTCTGTGTTAACATGTCTACTGGTGGTTTCCTCATTCAATTTTTGTTAAAGCACACTCAGCAAGAAAGAAGAACTTTCTGGTACTGAGACATAACTACCTACCTACCATGGTTTCAGATAATAGGTATTTTTTAATGACTATTCAATGATAGTTATCACAGAAAATGAGTACTTAGACACTGATTATTCTTTTATTGTCTGAGCTTTAGAGGACGTATAACCAGAGAGGGGGATAGAGGGACAGAGAGACGGAAAGAACATAAATGCAGGAATAGAATATTTTAATTCCTCAATTACTTTTCTGTTGCTATGATTAAAATTAAATGACAAAAGAAATTTAGGGGAGAAAGAGTTTATTATGGCTATGAGTTCAAGAATATAGTTCGTTGTGGTACCAAAGGAAGGAAGCCAGAATCCAAAAGGGCTACATCACAATTAGCATGCAAAGAATGAATATGCATTGATGCTGATCCTTTCCCAGGATCCCAGGATCCCAGTTTAGGACTGAATATATCCATAATATATGGGTCTTTCCATATCAAGTAAGGCAGTCTGTATCATCCTTGAGAGCCACTTCGAGGGTCTTGTCTTCCAAGGACACCTCTCTTCTAGATAACTGTCAAGATGACCATTAACTCTGTCCCAATGCTCAACTGTAAAACTGGTCCTTCAGGTTTTCCAACCCTAATGCTTCCATCTTGTTTTGTCACAGATGTATGTGAGTAATATAAAATAGAGTGAGCAAGTTCTTGCTTTTCTATGTTCAAAAATACTTCTTATGAGACTGGAAGTATCTATCACTTCAAATTTTGTTTAAATTTCCTGTAAAATGCCATGTACCATATGACCTTCCTAAAGGCACATCCTTTACGGACACTTTTATCGTTTTAAAAAGATTATTGTTTTAGTCAGATTTCTTCCTTTTTCCAGGGTCAATGGTGCCATTTTAGAGTTCTCTTCAAAATTGTCTAGGCTGAAACTTTTTCAGTATAAAGTTGTGTATACTGTTCTCTGAAAATGGTATTTTAATCTCCTCTACACCTGCAGTCATGACCTCCTTTTTTCATTTTGACAGCTTTTTTTCTCCTTTGTGTCTTCTCTCTTTATTTAGCTCTTGAACATATTTGCCAAAGGCTTGTGTGTCTTATTGATCTTTTCAAAGAACTGACTTTTCCTTTTATTGGTCAATTTGGCAGCCTTTATTTGATTGTTTCCTGTTTCATTAATTTCTGGGTTGAGGGACATATTCCTTCTGCAGTTTGGAGGTTATTTCTAAGTTTCTTTGCTAGATCATGGAATGCTTATTTCTTTGATTTTATTCCCTTTGCTTCCTAATAATTATCAGAAGAACTGAGTTTTCTTCTGTGACTTTGATCAGATGTCACTTTATTTTTTTCATGTATTATCTTGGCTGGAGTGGAAGAAGTAAAGATTTCATACTACAGTTGTTTGAATTCAGGTCCCAGTTATGTTAAAGGATCGTTATTAGAAATGTAGCAAATTATTTAAGCACCTGTATCTTTAATGCCAGTTACATGGGAATTGTTGTGATTTAAATATGTGTATATAAGATATTTTAACATTAATTACATTCCACAAGTATAAAAAATAGCGGATATAAATCTTTTATAGGTCCAGGCCAGGGTCTCTGTTCTATATATTAAAAAATACTTATTTGGAAGTTTAAATGGGTTGTTACTTTTAAGTTTCATGTTTTAATATTTTGTGAATTCTTTCATCAACCTTTAAAGTCATTATTTTATGAAACATAACCCTGAGCATTAATAATTTTAAACATGTTTAAAGGTCTCCCTTTAAACATACCAAATATTGGCTTATATATAATGTGCTTAAGGAATCTTCACATAATTTTTCCTTCTTTAAGAACTCTGCTGAGGCAAAATGCCATAGTTATTACCTAGCATACACATATGTTTGTTATATGAGTATGTATAATAGATGAAGCCTACTCACTGTAGCCTTTTTTCTTCATTCGCTTCTCTCTATACCTTAGGACCATTAATACTGGCAATTTTCTCTTAGTACTGCAGGAAAATGTTTATTTCTAATTGTATTTGTTTTCAGACTTTTAGTACATTATTACAGTTTCTTATTCAATGATATCTTGCTTTTATAGAGTTCATTTAGTCATGGCTTAAATATAATGTAGTTTCTATATGTTTGATGTAAGAAGATAAAAATTAAATTTATGTTTAAGTCAATACTTTTTAGAATGGTGTGTTTATATGTCATATCCCTTAGATCTGGAGTTTCATGGTTGTGAGACACTTGATATGGATGCAAGGATCTGAACTTGAGCCTTCTGTAAAATCAACAAGCATTTTTAGTGGCTGAACTGTGTCTGTTTCCTTCGGTCACTATTTTGAAACTCAATTGTCATCACTTGATACAGAGTCACCTAAGAGATAAACCTCTGAGTATGGGTATGAGGGAAACTCTTAACTGCGTTAACTGAGATTAAAAGAACCACCCTAACTGTGGTAGCACCATTACACGGACTGGGATCCCTGACTGAATAAAAAGAAAAAGGTGAGTTGAATTTCTGCCCTCATCTTTCTACTTTTTGCATACACACAGGACCATATGCCTCACATTCCTGACAGTCTATCTTCCTTGCCATGGTGGATGTTTCTCTCACACTGTGAGTCAAAAGAAGTCTTTTTTACTTAAGCAGCCTGTGTCTTATATGTTGTCATAGCCATAAGAAAAGTCACTAATAAAACGAACTATAATACAATATGTATTGATTACATATTTTAAGTATCATAAACTGTATTTAGCAAATTTAAAAATGCTATAATATATATAGAAAAAGAAAGGAAGGGCATATCATCAACACTTCCAGAAATGTTTATATTGATAGATTCCTCAGTGCCCGAAATAAAACTAGTGAGTTGATAAAACATTAGAGATGATAGCATAAATATATTTTATCCATTTTTGTTTTATATTTAATATGATAATATAACTTACTAAGCCAAAACTATATAATTATAATTTTTCATAATTGTTTGGCAAAATTGTGATTCTTCTATTAGGGTAAACAGAACTTTCACAACAGGGAATAAATACTAAGCCATAGTGAAAAACAAAACTTTTAATAATATATATTTACATTTGAAATTGAAAGACATATATATATACATATAAATATATATATGTGTGTGTGTGTGCTACATGGAGTAAAATATTAGGGCATAGAACCAAACAATTCTATCATATTATTGCAGTATTTTACATGATTTATGTGACTTTGTTTCTAAAAAGAAAACTTAGGGAAGAAGGGTGAATGTTTCCCTACTGTTAAAGGTTTTAGCTCTATTACTACAAGCAACTCAGGGTGACTTGAGTACATTGCATCCGCTTTCAGGAAGTAAAGAATTTTGAATGGCTGTGTTCAGCGCTCATTGTCTCCTTTATATAACTTAGGACCCAGCTCAGGCAATGGTCCAACCCACATAGGTGGGTGGTCCTAGCTCGACTAGCATAATCTTCACTAGCATGTCCAGAAGTCCTTCTCTGGTGGCTTTAAAGCTCATCAAGTTGACAGTCAATATTAGCCACCACAAATAGTTACTTAATGATTTATATGCAAGTTAAAAATGAACTCAGAAAAAAAAATGAACTCAGCAATAAATAGCTTCTGTTTTCCTCTCCTTTATTTATAATTGTATGTCAAGTGAAGGAATCAGCATTAGTGTATAATGTTATGTTGTATGGTGACATATTTGTGCTCCTGAATATTAGAAATTCACACAGCTGCTATGTTTGTCCATAGCAAATATATCTACTTTATTGACTTACTGAATTATCCATCATATTTGTCAGATCCTCTCTGCAGCAGGAGTGGCCATCGTTTGTGAATGGTATGAGTCTTATATGCTATTTTGAAGACTATTCTTGCACAAGGACCTCCATGTATTTTATCAGAAAATTTAGAGGCAGCTTCTGATGTCTCCCCAGTAGACAGTCTTTGACCACTTAAGAGGCTTCACAGTATGATAGTAAAGACCTTTACAGACTATGGAGTCTTTTGCAAGTTTGTAACTGAATATTTTAGGAAGTTAACCACAAATTGTGTCAATTTTCAACTATTTTGTTCAAAATCAACATCATCTATAATACCAGCATAAACCCTAGAAGTTAACTCATACACCATGCCTTTACTGGGGGAAAAAGAAACCTGACTGGAAACTGAAGAGACCGAAAGAGAAGTTTGGCATAAAGGATTTTGGCTCTGTGGTGTACTCCTCTAATCCTAGCATTTAGGGAGCTGAAGAAATGTGATTTCTTGGACTTTTGGGCTAACCTCTCCTCACTGCGTGATTATGTCTCAAAAGAAAAAAAATACTAAAATAATATAAATCTGATAGGAAGAGTACACCTTATCTACTAGTTTTCTATTTTGTTAAAAGCTAGAGAAATTTATTTTACATGCCCAGAACCTGGACATACAAAAGCACAAGTCAGCAGGTGTAGGCTCTGTGGTGCAACTCTACAAGGATGTCTTGCCTCCTCTAGCTCTGCGAGTATCTACCTCGCAGTCAAATCAAACCAACTCCGGCTTCTTTCTTCATGCGGCTTTCCCTACATGCCTCCTGTTAGCCATTTCTTGCAGCAGCATCAGTTAAATTTAATTAAAGCCAACTATACTGCATTTTGACCTCATTTTAAATTTCATTACTTCTCAAAGCCCTTCTTTCCCAGGAGATTCCATTCATAGAAACTAGGAGGGAAAGTTGTAGAGCAAGTCTTTGGGGATAAAATTCAACCTGAAGCACATGGCTTCTGCCCAATGCCAAGCAGGTGAAATAAATAAAATAAAATAAAACAACAACATGCTGGGAACATTCACTGAATCCTAAGGGAGTTTCAAAGGCCTGAATGAAAGATATAATTAATTCTCCACTTCTTGCATCTAGGTTTGATGCAAAGATTCTTTCAGCCTATGCTAACTCAATTTGCACTCACCTCCTCTGCTGGCCTACGGTCTCCTTCTGTTACTTCACAATGAACCATACACATATATAAGTTGTTTGGTTAGAGCTGAAAATACACAGAAACATAATTTTTCATTTTCATTGCTTTAGTAATTGCTTCTTTTACCAAAAAAATCTGAACAAATTTCCCTGGAAATTCTTAGTGGTGATTGTACCTGATGATGTTACTTGGGGACTCTCAAATGAAGGTATCATATTCCACTGGAATCAACACTGGAAACATAAGACCTCACTTTCAATTTCCCATGACTGAAAGGACACAGAAATGTCACCTCTAAACTCATTTTCATGTGCCATTAAGACAGAGTGGCTTTAAGGTTCCATCTGTTCGTCAGGACACCCAGTGCCCTCATGCCCATTTAAACTGCGACCTACTGTTTTGTGGATTAAAATGAGTTAAAATATGCTCTCTACCTAACTCTTTTGTTATTGTCAGTAGAGATCGGTTCCTCCAAATGACCTAATCTGCCATTTCTCTAGGAAGTACCATTTTTTAAACAGTAGATGAAAAACTTTGATGCTAATCTGATACATCAATATGAAATAATCCTGGATGCTATTTGAGTAAAGAAAAGTACAGGATCAACAAATCACTACAGTAAGTAAAGACTATTAATGATAAATTCAAGTGAAGTCATTACAACAAACTAATAAACAAGTAGAAAATGACAGAATGGACAGAGCATGACCACCAGGAATTGTATGTTGGCGCATTACCTGGAGGCTGCAAGAGAAACACATAAAACTTAGAGGCAAAAAAAGAACCTTCTGTTCAATTTCTGCATAACACATTTAAGTTGTATTTTGTCATTTTTATCCCAAAATACCAAATTCAGCTCATAAATTAATGATGTAAGTGCTACATGTTTAAAACATTGTATATCTTATTTTGCTGTTTGCCCATGCCTCCTTGCCTCAGAGCACACACAAAACTTCTCCTTCAGGCCATTTCATTACCACCTCATTTTGGATCTACATTTCCAGAAGTAAGACAATCACCCACACCCCATACAAACCAGTGATTTCTAATGATCATCAATAACATCTTTCTAGAAAATAATCTCTTTGACCTAACAGCATTTTTCTTTAGTAATAGAAAAGTTAGAAAATAGCCAGAGGAAGACTTTAATTTCTCTCCCTGGAAAACAGAGAAATGGATTAAACTGATTTATGGACTAAATTAATATATTTGGGAGCATTTCAATGCCAATTGTTATGCTGACTTTCATATTAAATGGGCCAGTATGTTAGAGAACTACTTTAAGGCTAGTAAATATTAATAAAGATAGCTTACCAGTGTATTTTTAGTAGGAAAATAAAAAGATAGGGATTTTAAAAAATATTATTGTTATACAACCTATCACTGCAGGATAAGAAAATAACTCTAAAAGAGAAGGCTTATGAAAAAGAAGATACCTCTACTTGCAAACTGTGAGAAAAAAAGTGACTCAGTATTGGATGTAAGTTAGATCATGTTTGTAGCCAGGCAGGGATAATGGAGACGGAAATGGTATGAATCTACACCTAGCAGCAAACACAAGACTTGGAGTTTGGAAATGTCATGCAGGAGCTCAGGGAAGGAAGGAATATTGAGCATTTCAGGATGACTTCACTCCCCTATTAGAAGTTTTGACTCTGTGAAGCTGTTAGGCTACTTTATCCCTGATTTATGTGTGGGAGCGAAAGGATGTGATGGTAGAGATGTGGTACCCAGTCGCACCTTGCTGAAGTTACTTAGACAAATAGAGACAAAAATCTAATTGCATAACTGTAATAACTAATGAAACATGGCAGACAAAAAACATTGCAATTCTAGAATTGTCACTAAATATCACATAACATACAAGACTGCTGAGGAGTGACTATCTTATTTTGGGTTTCTTTTTTTTTTTTTTTTTTTTTTGGATTTTAGAGACAGGGTTTCTCCGTAGCTTTTTTGGTTCCTGTCCTGGAACTAGCTCTTGTAGACCAGGCTGGCCTCAAACTCACAGAGATCCGCCTGCCTCTGCGTCCCGAGTGCTGGGATTAAAGGCGTGCACCACCACCGCCCGGCTTTTATTTTGGGTTTCTATTGCTGCTACAAAACACTATGACCAAAAAGCAAGTTGGGGAAGAAAGGGCTTATTTAGCTTACACTCCAGCATTGCTGTTGATCACTGAAGGAGGTTAGGACAGGAACTCAGACGGGACAGGATGTGGAGGCAGGAGCTGATGCAGAGGCCATGGAGGGGCACTACTTCCTGGCTTGCTCCGCCAGACTTCTTATAGAACCCAAGACACCAGCCCAGGGATGGCACCACCCAGAATGGGTAGGGCCCGCCCCCATCAATCACTAATTGAGAAAATGCCTTACTGTTGGATCTCGTGGAAGCATTTCCTCTACTTAGGTTCTTTCCTTTCTGATGACTCTACCTTGGGTCCAGTTGACACACAAAACCAGCCAGTGCAGTGATCAAACCTCATCAGAAGACCTTTCCCTGAGACAAATGTCATATATGGTTGTGCCTGTCCATCACCCCTGACATCTCTTCCACCCACTTCCCAACTGTTACAGCCTGGGTATTGGATGAAAGGTCATCCTCAGGGCAGACTTCTAAATCGCCTTTCTACCACGACATTCTGCCAAATTACCTTTCTTGTTCCCTTTCTAACACTTTTAAACTGAATCCTTACTCAGTGATCTTTTAGCATTTACCCTCTCAGCTAGGTTGTTTTCTTTGAGAACCAAAACTAGCTTCAAAGGCTTAATCATTATAGAAGAGTTAGTGCGCTTACAAAATAATACACAGAAGGCACTAGCTGAAAAGGTGCAGAAAACAGAATTAAGTGTTTTCACAAGTACTTGTGTGCGTGTATAGGCAAATATGAATAAACCATATGTATTAAAAACTCCCATACCAGAAATTTTAAATTATCAAAACTATATTTTATATAAACAGGTAAAGATGTACAACTTACATTATTTTAAAATATTTAATAATAAATTCAGAGTGGTAGATTTGTAAAACACACATTAAAACTCTGATATATAAAAATTAAGTGTAAAATATGTAAGAATCTTTATATAACAGGAAATAAAATATTTCCCAGAAATCAGTGGAATTTTTGGGTTATAGACTATTAGACTGATGTATTTGATTATGTAATATTTTAAATTTTATATACATCAAAAAACACAATGGAACTTTTGTCTACAATTATGTTTAAGATTATTTTAGACTACATAAATGCTTATTATCAGGAATTGTACAAGATTCTTATTTCCAAGCAAATTTGTCATCCCACAACATTTGTAGAAGGCATCGATTATTGGGCAATAAATGTAAATAGCTTCTTGTATAAAAGACAACAATAGCAGACACCAGCATCCTGGTCTACTTCTGTTTCCATCTTCATATGGTGACATGGAGGAGCACGACCCTGACTTCACAGTAAGCTTCAGTCCAAGGGGAATGCTAAACATGTGGAACACAAATGTTTAAAAGAGCAGTAAACATGCCAGCTATTAGCTGCACAGGGTGTGCTGTGTTGCTTCTGGCTTGCATGACTATTAATCAGCTTGTCCTCTGTTAAGAAGACTCCGTCATTCTCTTCAAAGACTGTTGAATACATAAATATTCTTGACATGTTGTCCAGACCACAAAGCAAAACCTACTGAAAGGACAGAGCCTCATGGAGAATGATATCCTAATTTTTATTTATTCTAAGCCTCTTCCTCAGGTAAACACAAATCCAATTATTCCAGAATTATGTCCCTTTCTCTAATATCCATCGCTGCTCACTATCTACTGAATTCCCTTTCTCTGTCTACCTTGTAGCAACATTTTCTATTTTTCACTTATCTGTTTGCTTGCTTGTTTATTTATGTGTTTAGTCACCCGATACGTATGTGAGGCTGTGGGAGAGACAGAGAAAGGGAATTCTGCATGGAGGAGCCTGCCTGACTTGGGTGGGAAAGAGTGATGAGATCATCGGTGTAAATGACAGAGCAGGAGAAGCTAAGAAATGCTCCCGGTACCATGACACACATTGGGACAATATTGAGACCAAGATTTATTTTTCCTTTCCTGATTTTTGTCCTCATTCTGTCTGCATGCTCTACTCTCCACACACTCACTAGGAGGCTAAGATGCCAGATCAACTTAAATAAAGCTCTTGTAAGTGTCCAGAGTCCATTGCAGTTCAACAAAAATTTTAAAACTTAAGGCTTTTTCAGTATGGAAACAATTCTCTTTTCAGAATTCCATGGAGACGTTGACCAAGTTTTACCACAGCTTAAACTTTAGTTTCTCGGCTTGTTATCTTTCAGCACAGCTTGGTCCTTCATAAAAGCGCCTGCTACCTGCACAAAATTCTGCAACTGTGGTGACTTCCTTTTAAAGAAGAAAAATTGCCATAGGGGGAGGCAACCAACTCACCAAGGTTCAACTGGCCCAAATGTGTGGGGAAGCTGTGAAAAACATACGAGGGGAGAGGGGAGATGACTGGCGCCTAGGGCATTTAGAAAAATATAATTTGAGAAACTTTCAGTTTCCTCATGAGCATATCCAGTAGAAAAGCACTTATCCTAGCATGGAGAACCTGCCTGTGTAATTCATTGTGGCAGGGGTTTAATACATCCAATATAGTACTGGATTACAAAAAAACAAGCTTGCTGTATGTTCATGACAAAAAAAAATGGTGTTATTATCTGTTTGCCAGGACAGGGAAAATGTCCATTCTGAGTTATGGGGTTAAAACTTTCTGGCAGGTAAAAAGGAAAATTTCTCCATCCCTGAAGCTGTGGGTATCCAACAGTAGAATGCACCCTAAGTCTTTTATTTCATTCTAAATCATGGTCTTTGAATGATTTTAGTACATTGACAATGAGTATTACATATCAAGATTTGATTACTCAAAAACAAATCATTTTTAGATTAAGAAATAGCTCTAAGCTTCTTAAAGAATTCTCAAATATATTTCAAAATATTTAATATGTTTGATGTTTTTTTACTTTCAATTTTATAATAAATAAAACTAATCTAATCATTACCCTTTTTCAAAAAAAGTATTGGTATCTAACTCACTTTTGTAAAACTTGACCTTAGAAGTTATATATTCAATAACTGTAAAAGAGTTATATTTTAAAGGCCAACATTTTGAACACAGAAGAAGAACTACGGGATCTGTAACTGTTCTATGTATTTAATTTTGTTATTCTGGTTTTGTTATTATAGTTTTCATGTATGTTTATGCATGTATGTATACAAACATATACTTGTGCTCACAATATTTCATTATTGGATACTTGTAAGTTAATTTACATTTACTAACATAGATGCATTTGTATCTAAAAGCATCTAAATATGTGCATATAAATAAAAACATTGCAATTCAACTCTGTGAACTTAATTCAATGATCTAACTCATGTAAATTTTTCCTATCTTATTTTTATCTTTATTTTTGGAGACATTAATGGAAGCATTTGAAGATTAGTTCATACTAGAGTCTACTTACTAAAATATTTTCAAAATATTTAGCACAGCCTGCCCTTTTTCAAGTATGTCCTAACCTGTTCATGCTGTCTGTATCCATAGAAAGTCAACTCTAATCCTATGCTTCACCACTGAGGCATGAATGCTGCTCTTTTTTATTGATTGATTAAAATGGCTCTGTTTGAATATTTTTGGTTTGTTTGACACCTGTGTGTTATGGTCTACTTTGTCTTCATATTACTATTTTAATTGCATCTATGTTTCATGCTTTTTTCATGCAAGGCTTTGTGTGTGTTTTTGATTTGGAAATGAACACTTGAAGATGAAAACTGCCCTTGTAGCATTAACCTGTGGAGCAGCAAGCACAAAAGCTTAGTTGTACAGCTGTTGTGTGTTTCCCCGTTGCTCATATTTTTACATCATAACTGTTAGGGTGGTCTCAAGTTCTGTTTCTTTTAGTTGTTTTCAGTCACAATTTCTCTTACAATATAATTTTACAAACTATCCTGGCCCACACAATTGAGAATGTCTTCATGTCTTATTTTCTCGGAGAAAAATTGCAGAACTGCAGGGCGAGATCATTTTTGCCTTCACTGAAGAGTGTCGAATTGTTCTCTAAAGTTTTTTTTTTCTTAACCAAATTATACTTTCACTAGACACAGACATGACTTTTCCTTTATGTTCTTGGCCATACAAGCGGCGGAATTTCGTTTGTGTGAAAGTTCACTCTATTCAATTTCAGTGAGTCTCCCTGAGCTCATCTGACTCTGATGTGCATATTTTCTGATGCACAGTTACCATTTCAGTTTCTCTTTACCATGTTCTACTTTCCAACAACTTGTGGACAATTTTGACATCTCGTTCAGTCCCACACCTCCATTAATAGTTTATTGCTCCAAAGACCAGCATCTTAGGATGCAAGGTGATATGATGGTGATGGGGGTGTTTCTAATAAAGATCAAGCAAGCCAGGGGGGAAGACCTGAACCTGAGCAGATTATATGAAAAGATTCAAAGTCATGAGCAAGAGATGGCCAGAACTCTGGCTAAACTCCTAGAAATGCAGAGTGGATCTTCACCACAATACAAGTCGTCCCCAGATCAGAGTCCCAACATCTCTACTTACGTCCATCTGAAATGGACAAATAAAGGCGTTTGTGTGGGATATAAAAGCTTATTATAAAGCTATACATAATCATTTTAAGAAGGTAACTTTAAGAAGGTAGAGAAGTATGCAACTTCTCTACCAGTTGAAATCTGCAATTCTATTCAATTCTATTTTCCACATTCCTCTTACTGTGAGATAGGTACATTAGTTTAAAATATCAGAAACACCCCAAGATTTAGATAAGCAATGGAAATGGAAGGTTTTCAACAATGATAAATTTTGTCAATCCAGACACTAAAATAGCCCATGATTTACTTACACACCAGCCCTAAAATTTTTTGATATATTAGGAAATGAATAAATATATTCATCCTTTCAGTTACAGAATAAACGTTTTGATTTCCAAGTCCCTGATGGTCCACAACAATCTTGTAAACTATTCTAGAGTAATAATTTTCAATTCACAACCAATCTGCTAGTGTCTTAAAGAAAAAAAATTGCATGCATTTCCACAGCAATGCTTGAAGATATCTATGTGTGTTCTAGGATAAGAGACACACATTTCTCCCATGTTTCATGGGCAGGGGGGTTGCCCAACATGTCAGGGACAACTTTTTTGATGACTTAACATAGTTTTTTAAATCCTAGACAGTTTCAACAGACAGGAGCCAGAGGCTAGAAATAGCTGTAGGGAATACATTTCCATCTCCCTCCCAATCAAATGAATAGTGCTTGAAATTATCACTAGAACCGGAGAAAACTGAACAAGATTCGGGGGTACCATATTTGAGAGTGATGGAGAAAGAGGAAGTAAAGAAAGAAAGTGGAGATAGTGAGAGAGGGAAAGCAGTGAAGGGTAGAAGGGCTTGAGGAAGTTCTTTAAGGCAGTCTTTGTCTCTACAACTGTACAGACTAGAAGTTGACAAGAAGCTATTTAAAAAAAAATCCATTGACAATAGAGAAGAAAATCTGGAAAATGCAAAGGAGAGAAGTGTTACTCTTCTGCTTCTCCTCCCTCAGAGAGAATGCTTCCTGAGGGGCATGCACATGCTTGGGACAAGTGCTCTTTGCACATCTATGAGATATAAACATTTCCAAATAATTTTAAAAATGAGGATACAGGAGAAGTTAGCAAAGCTACCCAAGGCTGTGTGTTTTCAAGCCTGCATTAAAATTGAGTTAATAACTTTTCTTTCATTCAGCTTATTAGCTTTTATTCTTATACTGGACAGACCATTTTAATCACTAAACTGAGATAATTTCATAAATCAAAATAACTAGAGGAAAAGACACACACACACATAAACACATACACACACTCACACACACGTTCCTGATTGAACACATATCCAATCTGAGCTATCTGCTCAAATATATGATATATGAGAGGACAATAATAGCCCTGTAGGTTGGGATTATAGAGGTAATTATAAGCAGGAAAGATGTCATTGTGATTTAACTTCTGGGTGGTGCTTGTTCAATGGAACAGTTAAATAATATGAGGTTAGGTATGAGTAGATCCCCATCCTACACTGGGAAATGATCGTCAATGCTAACTTGGGTTCCTCAGTTAACCTGTCTCAATGCTCTTATCTTTAAAATGCCAAACTATAAAAATTAAACGCAATTATGTGCATAAAGTACCTAACAGATTGCTGGCCACATGGAGAATCCTCAATTCACATAAATTTCTTTCCCATAGCAAATACCAGCCTTCTGAGCACATTTATACACTCTCAAAAACCATTTGAATTCAACTCATTTCAACAAACCCTCTTCTTTCTACATAATTATAATTAAAATGGTATTGAGAGGGGGCTGCAAACCATAGCCTTTGGGCTAAATCCAAGCCACCACCTGTTCTCATAAAGGACTGTAGTAGAACACAACACCACTTATTCTCTACATACACTATGCAGTTCTTATATGCAATGGATTAACATTTTGTGCATAGTGATAACAGAATTGAGTGGTGGCAGAGAAAGCCAGATGTCAAAGTTCAGTCTATTTATTTTCTGACTATGAGAAAAATGATTGCCAAATAATGCATAAAAAAGAGGCTTTTAGGATACGAAATAGGGCAAGATGCTGCCTTTATGGCTGTTATTTTGTTTGATTCTAACAAGCATCTCTGTATGCTAATCTTTAACTCCCAGGTGAATGACATAAATACAAGTGCGTTGAATCATCGACTGAGTAAATAATCAATTTGAAAAGACTGTGGCAGAGGTGGCTCCTCTATGAAGTTGCAAGAGGTCATTTATACTCACTTTGTTTCTATGTGCTTTAATTTTTGAGGCAGTGTCTTACACATAGTCTGGCTGAGAACTCAATACCCTGTTGCGATACCACGTTCACAAAGAATATTGATGTTCCTCCTTCGGCAATTATTCTCCAGAATGTGTTCACCCTTTAACTTCTTTAAAGATATGAAGGTTGCTTGCTTGTTTCTATTGATTGATTGATAGATTGATTGATGGACTGATAAAAGGAGATGATACCTATAATCTCCCTCACCAACCATTGTTGAAAGCAATTAATCTCAGCCACCTACAAGGAGTTGAGGCAGGAATATTTGAGTTTTTGCCAATCAATAATTTTGTGCCTTATATAGAATATCTAGCTTGTTATCTTGGAAATTTAAACATTTTTTACATATTTTGTGTCAGTATTTCTTTGTTCAGCAACTCTTTGAGTACTTGGTTTGAGTTTAGGGTAGTGGTTCTCCATCTGTGTCTTGCAACCCTTTGAGGATCACATATCAGATATTCTATATATCTACATTATGATACAGAATGGTAGCAAAATTACAGTTATAAAGTAGTAGCAAAATAATTTTATGGTTGGGGTCACCACAGCATGAGAAACTGTGTTAAGGGGTCACAGCATTACGAAGGTTGAGAACCCTTGGTTTAGGGGATAATTAAAGAGTATGACATCCATTTCCCCACAGATTGTTCATCAAGTCTTCCTGACAATTCCAATAGACCTCAACATGCTTTGCTACATATCAGAGGACTTCTTGAACACCCCATGAACAGAAATTCATTTCTTTATGTTCATTTTTCACCTTCCCCTAATTTTCTCTGGATTTGTACAATATATTAAATAAACTACACAAATGTGACTAGGCAATCTAAACAACATAGGTTATTAAAGTCAATGAAAGCACATATTTCAATCTGGAACTTTCCCTCACATTTAATAGCTAAAATAGATTTTAGAGATCTGCAGCCAAAAAAAAGAGTTCAAATGAAAAAAAGAGTATAGATTTTTTCAAACTATAATAAGCAATACACATGTTATTTTATATTAATTTTCTAACCCTAGAAAAAGCAAAGATGTAAATTTTCACAGGTATCGTTTGATAGCCCCCTATGCATTTTTCAATGTTTAATATTATACAGAATTAATTTCTAAAATGTGAGGTCCATTTGAAATCAAGCAAAGAAGCAACAGTTACATTTTGTGATTTCAACTCTCTATCTCTTCCTTTATGAAAATTGTAAAAAAAGAAAATTCTCAGAGAATATAACAAGAAAGTGGCAAAGGATCCCGCAGAGAAGATCCTCAGGCATATTATTCAAAACTAGATCCAGTTTTTCTCCCATACCATTATTCCTGTCCAGAGTCTGAAGGAAGCAGCTTTCAGACCTGCTGATTTTCCCCAAATTGTCATAAATGACCAGCATCCTTATTCATGAGAATCTGTTCTCATGCAGAAGCCCACCTCAGTATACACCGTCACCACGAAGGCCTCAGGGGAGAGGATCATATTAACTAGCCCCATGGGTTCTAAACAAAGAGACACAGCACACACAACACAATTTCAAGTACTTATGGAAGGCAGCACATGCAGAAATTGAAACCTGATCATGTGTTTATGCACAGTGCAGTGGGATGCTGTATTCTGAATAAAAAAGTTATTTGATTTTCATTAAAAGGATATTTCTCCACATTTCTATATTTTATCAAATAGTTGTTTATTTGTTGTTGAAAACGTTTTCTCTCAGCAATGCCCAAAGACACTGTTGAGAATAATACTTTTTTTTAATGATTTGTCTACCTTAACTCCAAAGTTATTTCACTCTTTGTTTCAAATAAGGACTGCCCATGATGTGTGCAGTGCCCTGGTCACAAAACAGATTCTGGTGAATATTTTACCAGATTTATGATTGTCTCAAAGACAGTTTTAAGGTTTTAATTTTTACAATAAATACAACGTGAAAATGCAGCTTTCAGAAGAGAAAAGGCCATAATACTTAGACATTGAGGAGCATAAGACAATCTCAACCACATGAAACATATAACGGAAAGTGAAGCTATGATGAAATTATGATTTTTCACTCTCCAGATCGACCCAAATCAAAGATTGTAATATACTACTTGGAGTGAGTTAAAATTACACTCTCCCTTCCATATTGGTAAGGAAGATATAATTGGTAAGGCCTCTCTGGGTGGGAATTAGCAGTTATTTGTGAAAAGTTTTGATCTATGAGTCAGTTTATCAGAAATCAATGGAGGGGACCATTTCAGGGCTTTGAAGATGTGCTGATGGTTGCAGTCAATTTGGGGCTGTTTTAATGGTAAAAGCTGAAAGACAAACATCTGATTCTAAATGAAACCGGTAGGGAGTCAGAGAGTTATCAATAAGATGCATGATAAGTGATCAATAGAGGAGAATGAGAGTGTGCTGGAAAGTCCCTGTGTATGAAATACTCAAAGACGTGTGAATGGTTGAAGCGCAATTCAGAAACCAGTTGCTCTAGGAAACAAGTTAGTGTTTTTTGTAACTCACACGCATTACCAATTCAAAAGTGATTTAGAAGGAAATGATTTAAGAAACTACACTTCCAATGATATGTAAGAATTGGAGATGCAATTGTTCAATTATTGCCTTCTGCAATAAATTAATATCAAGATAAAGCTTTTTAAAAAGAATAAAATAGCCATGCATAATAAATCTTTCAAATGTTATGCAGTAGGAATGCATTTTATATTTATTCAAGAAAATCTGTTAGTTTAATGTGAAGAAGTAAATGGAAGCTGTTACTCTGCTTATTCTCCACTTCTATACTGCCTAGCATTTTATAAAAATTCTAATATTTGGTTTTAGATAATAATGCTTCTCCTGAAATTAATCTTATCTTTTTAATTATTCAAGTTCCCAGCTTTGCTCATTCTAATTATCCCCAAAGCTCAACAGTATTAGTAAAAATTACATTCAAATTCAAAATAATTCAAATAGAGTCCTTAATATTTCCATAAGCACTTAGTTATTTTTATATTTTCACCTCATGAGATTAAAAAAATAGAAGAAAAAGATGAATGCAGTCAATTTTATTGTTTTTATGGAAGCTATTTTGTGTTTTTAACTTCAGTGCAATACCGTAGAAGGTGGATTGGAATCTGGTTTTTCTCTCTTCTGATTTGTAAATCCTTTCTCTCAAATTAAGTCCTCATTTACACTTTTAAAATTTTTATGATTCTCATATTCTTTTATTATCTGTTAGGTTAATCAGCAGACAAGATTTTATGTACATTTTCTAGTGCATTGCCTTTGAGAAATGAAGCTTATTACTCTTTCTGAATAAATAAATACGTAAGGTTGTAATGGTAGATTTCAAACAACATTGGCTGCCACTAAACATAATCTGGTCTTCGAAGATAGGGCAATCAACTTTCTAAAAGATTATGTGCATGCATATGCAAAATAGTAGTAGCCATTATTGAAAATAACATGGGGGTATTTGTAAAACTAAAAAATCTATTAGGGCATCTATTAAATTATGTAACAGATAATTTTCAGATGGTAATCCTAGTATTTAACATTGATTTGAGTCAGAGGCAAGAGCTCAAGCTTATAAAACAGGGATGAATAATGGTAGCCATAAGTACCCTCCTCTCGTGAGTGAGTGTTACGATTTGATTTATGTCGGGTAAATTAAATTATTATAGCTGGTGCTGCCTCTCTCACACCGCAGCAATATTATCCCTCAGAGTCCATGCTTCAACACTGGATGTGTGCTTTTCAGGAATGGCATTTAGGGACTCTGTACAACGTCCCTTCCTTCTGAAACACATACAGCAGAGCAAACAGGCCCAGCAAGGCTGGAAATGACCAGCTCAAATATGAATCTTCATTGTATTTTCTGTGTTTGATTGTTCCAGACGTCTACTCCATATTAGTCTCCTTATTAGGGCAAATTAGGAAAAACATCCTTATTCAACTTTTTTTAAAACAAGCAAGCAAGTTCAGTTCTCTGACCTTTGAAAAATATGTGGGATGCTTTGTTATTTTGACGTCAGTGATGCAAAATGACAATGGATTGGAAATTCAAGCCTCCCCTCCCACTTCAGCGTATGGTGATCCATCTCATTTTCTCCTCCAAAAGCCTTTCGTGCAAGGATGTTGTACCAATGATCAAGCCCGCTATAAATTCTATTGACTGAACTGTTGATTCTGAGACCGCATTACTGAAATTGTTAAGGAAATATTGAGTGTTACATACCCTTGAAAATTCTTAGTCATTTCCGAGGGAAAGAAAAGTCGGTAATGACTTATTAGGGTCTAATATATGCTCAACCCCAGTTCTCGTTTGAACATAGCAATATCAATATCAAGAAGAAACTTTCCCATCCAGATGGATGAAAACGTTGTTTTGTGGCGATCATCATCTCAACTGATAATTGACAATGAGTTAATGCTTCCTCTTTTATCCATTCAAACCAGAAGACACTCAACCACGCTTCATTTTTGCGAAAGATTCTGAAAGCAAACTGTTTGCATGGAAGTGTCACCCTAGTCCCTGGCATGCATATATCCAGAGTCTGGACATTTGAAAGTTCCATCCCAACCCCCCTCCCCTGGGTGTTGCCTCATTCCAGACTCCACCTCTGAGAAAGCTGAAGCCCACCAAATGATTACTTCTCCGCAGAGATGCTCCAGACCATTCCATGGGGTATTTAAACTGCCCCCCCAGAGACCAAACACTTTCTTTTTCAGTCTTCCTTCCCTGTCTCCTCTCTGGGGGACTGGAGTACCACCCAGGAGCATTGGTATTCATTAAACCTGGGCTTTTTCTAATTCAGTTTGATTTGGTCTTAATTTGAATTATTGCATCAGTGAAAAGAGTGTAAAAACTTTTCATCTAAATGTTTCCCACTGATCTAGAGCCAAATGTTAGGAAAACATCCTTCTTTCCCTTACCTGCTCTCTGCCAGGCTAAAATCGGCTGCAGCTGGGTAAGTTCCAAGTTCCAAGTCATTGCTTTGGAGGCCCAGGGCCTCATGTGAGTTTTGGGCTGTCCTCTTAAATACATGGCCACGCCAGACACCTGACCTGACAGGGACAAGGAACTGTCTTGTTATGGGGGACAAGGGCCTACCTTCTCCCTGTGGGGCTCCTTTATCAGGAGACATCCTGTTAAGGAATTTCTCATACCCACTCTGTTTTTTGACCCAAGTGGATACAGTGAGCTAGTTTTTGAGTCCCAAGTCCCGGCATGGACTTAAAAAAGGAACACTTAAAATTTAAGGCCTCATCTTCAAATGCCCTTGGACTGCCTTTTACAAATCTTTTTAAATTGGGGCTATCTGACACTTTACATCCATTAATTCTGGGATTCTTTCTGAAACGGATCCATTTCCTCCTGTCCTTCCACTATAGAACTGCATAGGTGTTTCTGTTCTACTTACAGCATCTACTGATCTGGCCCTTAACAGGATCACCAATGTACTCGCCTGGATTCAGCAGCCTACTCCAAAAGTTTTAAGTTGGTCAGCTAACACAGGTGTGGTGATGAGGCCCAGCCTCTTATTGGCTAATTCTCATATCTTGCTTAACCCATTTCTAATAATCTGTGTAGCACCACAAGGTGGTGGCTTCCCGAAAAGATTCTAACCCACATCCATCTCGGGCTGGAGCTTCATGGCGGTTGCCTCACTGCCTTCTTCCACCTAGCATTCTGTTCTGTCTCCCCGCCCTGCATATGTTCTGACCTATCAGGCCAAGCAGTTTTCTTTATTAATTAACCAATGAAAGCAACAGATAGATAGAAGACCCACCTACATCAGTTTCCTAAAAAAAGTTTTGTTTGTCTGTTTGTTAATATATATATATAATAAACATATATATATATATATATGTTTAAATAATGTGGCCATTATTTAACAACAAACGGAATGCTTATTTCATGACCCTGTGTGTATGTGTGCTTATTTTAAAATCTATAAAACTTGTAACTCCAGATTACAACAGCTCTGGAAAAACACAAACATATGGATAGCCATTATTTTCGGTTGAGGTCCAACCGAAAATCTCAACGCCATCTTTGGTAAGAGTACCCACATGTGCTGGCCCTGCCAAGGAGACATTCTGCCTCCTATATAATTTGGTTTATTAAAATAGTCCTCTTAGTCCTCTTGCCTTTACTAACATTGGTAAATTGTAACTGGTTGGGTAAACTCTATGTCCAAGTTTAACTTATATGTCTAAATTTGATATACCTAACAGGTAATGGTACTCTGATTCTCAAGTGCCTTTACAGATCTGAAAGTATAACATTTAATAAAAGAGCTTCTTATGACAGAGACATGCCAGCTCCTGCAACATCCTATAGCTCCTCCAAGAGGGTGCATGGCTGCTGAAGACCTTCTGCCTGGAGGCTTGCCTTTGGGTATGGCATAGCCACCCACACAGCAAAAAGCTGCCTTCCACCTCACCAGCTTCCTGAACACTACACTGGGGGATTGATCATCTCATCCTGCCAAGACACGTAGACTGAACCTTACCCACACAGGAATCTTCAGGCCGCCTGAACTCAACTGTTTCTTAAGACTGATATTTGCCAAAGACCGCAGAGAGACTTGGGATTGCCCGCGTAGCTATAAAAAGCTGTCTCGCTTCTGCTCATTTACTTATCCCTCTCAGAACTGTCTGATGGCCCTTCTGACTTTAGGTACTGGAAACTCATTACTTCATTTGTTAAATGTCCTACAAAAATACAGATGGTGAGCCTCTTTCACAGGCTTCATAGTCCAAAACTGACAGGTTTGAGATGTATCATCAGAGGTTCAGATTTTCCAATTTCTTTTAATTGTCTTCTAAAATGTTCATGCCTTTCGACCTAAAGCCATAGCCTTTTGCTATGAGACCAAGATGTCAATCTGTTCCAGTTGTCGTACAGGTATCTGCAGGTCCCAAAAAACAAGCTTTGCTGCTGTATCAAGAAATCTGATCTGGTATAAACAGTCTCCAGAACCTATTTTAACACCACCCATTATCAAGCATATTTTCGAGATCACTCCTGTTTTCGGAGACAAGACCAACTTACAGTGGACCTACCAGATAACATTAGTACCTACACTAGTTCGTGAAACTTCACCATTGGTATCACTTCTCCTGGCTTAAATGGACACCTACCCAACAAGTGAAATCTGGTTTTCAAGACTGCTCTCGTGTATGACTTATTCACATGTGTCTCTCCTGTACAACCAGGGCAGTAGTTCCTTCTGGCAGTTAATCACCCTTCCATGGCTAGCCCCATTCATAGGGCTGCTAATAACAATCTATTTTATCTCCTAGCAACCTGGCTTCTCATCTCCTTCAAGGAACAGATGCCTGAGGTCTCCAAGATGGAAGTTAACTGGATGCCTCTCCAGCCACACCTTCTGCTGAGTATGAGCCCACCATTCTTCTTGCCTCCCACATTGCACCCATGCCTGCAGGAAGCAGTCAGATTTGAGCCAGTGCCCTATATCCAAAGAGTCTGGGATTTTGAATGGAAACTTCACCTCAGCCCCTGGCATCCATATATCCAAAGAGTTTGGAATGTTTGGAAGATCCATCCCCTGGGAGTTGCCTCAGTCCAGACTCCACCTCCTATAAAGTCTGCTCATTCACCAAATGATGACCCCTTCCCAGAAATGCTCAAGACTACTCCCATGGGGCATTTAAATTGCCCCTAGAGAACAAACACATGATTTTTTTTTTTTGGTCTTCTTTCTCTGTCTCCTCTCTGGGGGGGCTGGAGGACCACCTGGGAGCACTGGTATCCATTAAACCTGAGCTTGTTCTAATTCAGCTTGATTTAGTCTGATTTGGATATTGCCTTGGCAGAGAGGTTTATTGGGGTACAAAATCTTTTCACAAACTTTATGGACATACATTATTAGGACAGTTGCTGCTCTGATAATAATTTTATGTCTTGTGAATTCTGTGGGCACTGAGAAAAACTGAGAAAATCTTTAAATATCTAGGAGGCAGTGCTGCTAATGAGATTTGCTCTCTCTTTCCCTCATAAATCTCATTAGTATCAGCTTTCATATTTTTACATCATTGCATTGTTAAGCAAAGAAGGAGTATGATAGTATGATTCATTACCTTCCCTGATAAAAGGTGACCAATAGTTCAAGAGCTACTATGTAACAGAGAGACTTAAAAAGGGCTGAATAATGGCTGAAGTTCCTTACATGGCAAAGAAGTGATATTTATGTCAATTATTGCTCCATTGGTGACTGAGAGAAAGTGTGGGTAGATCTCCAAATATGTGTTCACTCATCTAGTGTTTGATGGCTCCTTCAGAAGTAGACTAAGAATCCTTGATAAAAATCAGGTGTTCAGCTGAGTACAAGATCCATTGGATTCCTGGCTACAGGCAGAACATACAACAACCCAGAGGCTGGGAGCAAACCTCATGACTTTTTTCTTGGAAACATTTGCTCTCAGGAAAAGCTTTACATGTTTATTTTAAAATTTTGTTCAAAGGAGGTCAAATTTTAATTGAGTTGCTAATTTAATAAAGGACCTCTAAACATCACATTTCCTCAAATAATGTTCACCATTGGTAGATGAACAGAGGCCAGTGAATAAAAACACAACATAAGCAACAAGCAAATGAAGGGCACTGTATTCCTTGGTGTTTAATACTAGTTTCATTTTAAAGGTAGAATGCTTTAGCAGTTCAAAACACATAATTTAATTCAAATTTTAATTGCAAAAAAGTAAATTGATTTCTTGAAAAAAAAAAACCCTCAACTTATTTCGGTAATGCACAAGAAAAAAATTGTTCCTCATAACTCCTTTGAGATAGGGTATGGTTGGTACGTTTCACTCACTTGTTTGACAATGCTGGGATCAAATCCATAAGCCAGGCAAGGACACTATGACTAAGCTACACCCCAGGCCAGGTTTCTGCTTTTATTTTAATCTTAAGTCTGCTTCCTCAATAAGCATCGATAAGACTGGGTTTTCATCTCTACTGTTTTCTTGGGGCCAGGTCTTCCTAAGGAGCCTTGTACGAGTGGGAAAACAGCACTGACCAGAGGACAGTCTGTGATACAGTTCAATAGAGGATGACCCTGCGTGCCACACCTACAAGCAAGACACTCCCAGGTATGTCACTGCATCTGGTGCCCTGGAAAGGGGAAGGACCTGGGTCAAGGCACTTAAACCAGGACAGCCCTAGAGTTGATGTCAGCTCTTCTAATCTTTGGCAGGTGGCACTCTCAGCAGGCAAACAAAAGGCTGTCTCAGTCTAAAGGGAGATCTGCATTATTTTCCATATGAATCTAAAGTCATTTGGCTTCGTTTTATGAGCAGTCTCCAGGTGCGAGTTCCTAATATCTGCACACATTCCCGCATATTTCAGCTTCATATATTCAGAATCTGATTAACTCTGTACAACAAACACACCTGGAATATTTGTCAATGTTTCTGTGTAACTTTTACAGACAGAAAGGGTTGTTTGGCATCATTGATTTCTTATTAGAGATGTTTAAAAGGTGGGTTTGGACATAGCACACAGTTGCAAATAGACAAAATTTATGTTGGTACAACTGCCACAGATGAAAAGAAAGGGCTTTGCCTTTGTAGTTCCCTTTTTCAATCAATATCTGTTTAGGACTCAGATGAAAGGGACTCTGTGAGCAGGTCACAGGCTTTTGTGCTGACATAAATTCTGTCGATTTGCAACCATGTGCTATCTCAGGTCTACACGGACTCTCAGCTGGGCTCTTACAATAGCCTGCCAGCAGGTTGCTTGGCATGCTCTCTCCTCTTTCTAAAATCCATTCTTTGCATAGGAGCCAGGGAAAAATCCTTTTACAGTTTGAAGAGGCTCACCACATTCCTCTACTGAAACTCTTTTCATGGCTCCCCAGGCACTCTGATTACCTTGCAAAGTCTTGTCACGGGCTACAAGGAGCTAGGTGATTGGGTCCTACTTGTATCTCTGGAATTACCTGCTAGCATCAACATTGAGTTCATGGAACTCTCACAACTTTGGCCTCATCTCTCTTTATGTAAGTATTCAACTGTGACTGAGGCCTTACTGTTCTGCATCGTGACCTTAACGGTCATCTTTTAGAATCCTTATAATTGATTCTGGCCACTATCTAATCAATGTCTTTCCACTTTCCTCCCTCCCTTCTTGAACAGCTATTGTCCCTTAAGTACTCACCTGTATCTTTCACCTCCTGACTAATGTTTCTCCATAGTATTCTTATCACCCCTCAACTAATTTCTTTATGAATGGTAACATGTATGTGTTCTATTATGCTTATGAAAAGCCCACTGAATGTTTTGTTCATCCAGTATATTATAATCTACAACATCTGTTGATGAGGTTTTCTGTCCAGCCCGGTCCTGCAGCCATTAAGTCCCAAGGAATCACACAGAGGTCTACATTATTTACAAACTGATTGACTCATTAGCTCAGGCTTCTTATTAATTCTTATAACCTATATTTGTCCGTTATTCTTGTCTCAGCTTTGGATGGCATACAGACTGCATTATATTTCACTTATTTCTGTTTTTAAAGTTATCACTGAGTATAGTAGAATATTATTTAACAATGTCTTTATTGCAGTCCTCCTTAGACCCTTAACAGACTTATAATTCACTTTGGATAATATGTAGCACAAAATAATGAAACCAATATTATTTACATTTTATATTTAAAATGTATACATATGTGCTCATGTAGAATTTGACTGAAAATAATATTATGAAGAATTCATTCTACTCAAGTAATTCACCAAGTCACTGACTTGTTCAAGATGTAAAATCTAGTTTAAGGATTGTTTATTTAAGTATATGGGGAATGCTTGTTGCATAAAGAAGGCAAACTACTTCTTACGCAAATTTAAGGACTACAAAATTTAAAATATAGTCTAGATATTTGGTGAAATTTAGCTAAGACTTAAAAAGAAAATAAATATCCAGTTTCTCTAAAAGCAATCATTAAAATAATTAGTCAGTAAATTAGGGCGATGCCACAAATGTTAAGCCTCTTGGAAGTGTGATTTAAACAAACAATAGCTTCAATAAATTTAATATTTAGCATAGAAGTAAAAATCTCTGCCTCCAAATAATCTTTGCCTTAATAATTTATGCCATGAGGACATGAAATAGATCTTAAACAGAAATCTCAAAACCTGGGAGAAGGGGGATTACTCATGAAGGATAAAGATAAAGTAAGAACATAGTCCTGTTACAGGAATGGATCTGAGGTCTTTGGCCAATCGTGATTCCTAGAATTATATGGCACATTGCCCCTTGACCATAGGCTAAGCCAGAAAGAGAAGCAGCCAGAGTCTAAAGTTACTACAGTTGAGAAGTATAGTTTGGCATTCCTTGCCTGTATTCTTATTTTTTCATAGGCTAATAAATGCACCAATTTTTTAAAAGGCATTTTGAGTTCATGGTTATTTGTTGCTTGCAGGAAAAAGATACCAGGCAATGTGAGTTCCTTTCTATATTCTTTTAATCTTCTTTAAATTGATAAACAATGAACAGGCAATCTTGCAGGTGCTGTGCCAGGGGACTTTATTTTCCAAGAAGATTTGCTTCCTCATGCGCCCATATAATAACTTAAAAATACTTGCCACTTCACATGAAGCTCATCGGCCCCTTTGAGCATCAGCAGGCAGTCCCGTGGGGAAAATCCTTATTCTGGGGTTACCAAGTAGGAGAACAGCAGGCCCTAGACACTGGACAGTAGTGCTCAAGGGCCAAACTGCTACTTTCTTTACAAACCTTTGCTATTACTGGTCTTGGGGATAAAACTGCGGCTGGATAGGATTCTAAATTAATAAATTCAAGAACATGAACTTGTAGTAAGAAGATTTGGGGCGAGTCAGTTGGAAATGATTTGGTGAATCAGCCTTCTATATGGTGTCTTTCTGGAAAAGAAAGTCTCATTATAACATCTCATTTATTTGAAAGTTTAGCCTAATATTGGAAGAGCCAGGTGCATGTATGGAGTTGAGAGAAGGGTATTCATTTAATGCTGAGTATTGGGATTTACTTTATCAGTCCTAAATGTTTTGAGAGTAAAATGCATTAACTATGAGAATGATAACTTCTGAATAATAATATCCCGGGGAATGACAAACATGGAGGTACTAAACAGGGTACTAAACTCAACTAAAACTGAGCTGCTTCTCACAAGTTTCATAAAGAATCTATAATTTTATGGTATACTCTAGTCAATTCTGATATCCTTACATGTAAACTAATACAAAGAAAATATAGTCATGTACTGTTTGAAAGTGATATCAGAAATGGAGGCGCAGCAGTTCAATGAGCTAAATGTAAAACATGGGGTAAAGAGCAGCTAAGATGGCTTACTCTGTAAAATGTTGCCTTGAAGATAAGAGCCTGTGTTTACTTCCCAGAATCCATCTGTAAAACCCCAGACACAAGCACCAAATGCTAGCTCAGAGCTATGGAGGCAGGTATGGCTCACTGGCAAGCTTGGCAACCTTCTTTGACAAGTTCCAAGTCAGTGAGAGACCTTGCCTCAAAATAGAAGGATAAATGTAGTCAGAGCATGAAAAACAATACAGGAAGCTTAGGCTGGCTTTCATGTTCATGTGCACTCTGCCATACAAGAATATTTACTCATACAAAGAAATAAATAGGGCAGGGACTCAGAGTGTAATAACACAAAGATTCCTTAAAAGAAGAAATAGTGAGACATTAAAAGATTAAGACATTTTTTGAAAATCAATTAACTGTGTAGAAATTTTTATGAGAATGAATCTAATTATGATTATATGGAGAAAGTCCAAATAGAGTATTTTATTATATCACACTATAAAATCTTAAAAAACAGACAATAGTATTTGAACCATTCATCCCCTATATAGCATAGTAAAAATAAATGCATGTTGTTAAATACATAGTAAAGTGAACTGTTCCTTTCAAGGTAGAAGAATACTTTCTCTTTCAGCTTTGCAGGAAAATTTACTCCCCTTCCTACACAGTTTCTTTGTTGCTGTCATTTACCTTCATTAAATCATCTCCTCATGAAAGAGAGAACTCCCTGTGAGCTGGTGCCCTTAAAGGCTGATTCTCGGATTACAAGAGAAGACTGAACACTGGGGGGGGGGATGTGTTAATTAGGTTGCAAATTAGTCAGTAATGGAAGGTCCATAGCCTGAGGTGGGACACACACCAATGTCAGTTGTGCTGGTCCTTCCTTGAAGAGAGCGACTAACAATTAATGGCACAGATGGTTTCTGCACCTAAGTCTTTCATTTGGACATTGGTTTTATCCAAGCAAATATCTGTTGGGAATTTACAGTGTCTGAGACAGATGCATTGGAGATGTAGTACCATACAAAACATGAAAGTCAACATGAAGCTTTTTGTCTGGTAGACAATACAAAAGATAAAATGGTATCCAAGCGAATTGCTGTCCATGTTTGCTCCAGTTACACACCTATAGAGTATATTGAAGCACTGGGTGGAACTCAATAAGAAATTTTGACAGAGATGGTTTGTAGTCCAGACTTGAAAGAAAATAATACAGCCATGGGAGGTCTCAGATAAGGAATCCCAATTGTGGGGTGTCTCAGAGAAGGAATTTCTAGCAGGCAGAAGAGCAGGTTCAGGTTGGGGTTACAGCACAGTTGTGGAGTGCGGGTTTTGCAGTCATGAGGCTCACAGTCAACCAAAGAAAAACGTAGAGAGTGTTTGCCTACCGCATACCAGCCTGCGTGTTTGATCCCCAGCATCATTGCATGAACCAAGAAAGGTGGCATACATCCTACCATCCATGAAGTAGGAGGGTCAGAAGTTAAAGGTCATGCTTGACTGTAGAGCAAGTTCAAGGACAGACTTGGAAACAGAAACCTTATCAAAACAACAAAAAAAGACAAACACAATAGGTACAAAGCTATAGATGTGGGAAAGACGGTACTTCAAGCACCAACCAAAGGTCAGCAAATGACTAGAGTGTTGATTGTGCTTGGTGCCGGTAGGGGTTGCGGCAGGTGGGACTGGAGAGCAGCAAGCATCTTTACTTCTTAGGCTTTTCTCTCTTTCTGTCTAGTGGTTCTGAGAAGAATCCTGTCTAGAAGTATTTCAGCATATAATTTAACAATTATATTAGCATAGCTACAGCCATGGAGTAAGTGCTTACGAATGCTATGTTTTAATTGGTATTTCATTGAAAAGATGATCATTTAACTGGATTGACACTGATTCTATAGCAAGCAGGAGACTCCAGAACTTTAGGTTCCTGTCTACTTTGTAGTTTTGTCTACAGGGGGAATATGCCCATGTGGGTGCTCCTAGTGTAAACAGGCAGAGTTCACAGCCTAAATGCACAGATTTGGAATTTGGTCACTAAGAATCTAAATGATGTTGAGAAACATCTCCTAAGAGAAGCGGTTGCCTTTCATTCACTTTCCTCAGGAAATGCTTGTGATGGCAAGAATCTCTCTGCCAGAGATTTCCCACAGAAGCTTCCCTCTGAGAAGCATCCCGAGGAAAGCTGGCAGCTGTGTCTTCCTCTGTCACCCAATGAGTGTATACCATTTTCAAGAACAGCATCTGGTGTTCATTTTAAATAAATAGGTTAAGCCTCTTTCACCTCACAGCTGCAGGCCTGAGGTACAGAGAGAGGAAGGCATGTAATGACATTTCATTTGTATTTTAATACATAAAGCTTGCCTGAAGATCCAAAAAGGAGAACATCCATATTGACCAGCCTTATAGACTAGTCAGCAATGACACACACCTTTAATACTAGTAGCCACACAGCTTGCCATAGAAACCAGGCGGTAGTGTTACATAACATTAATCCCAGAGCCAGAGAGGATTATAAAACGGGAGGAGACAGCTCTCTGTCTCAGTCTCATTCTGAGGTTTCCTGGAGGCAGGATCGCCATTTTGGATTGAGGTCAAGGTGAGAGCCAGTAATTGGCTGCTTTGCTTTTCTGGTCTTCAGGTTAAATACCAATATCTGTTTCTGCCTTTTTATTAATTGTGCTTAAAAGACATAAACCTGGTTTTGAACCAACATAATGCAGGATGAAGAGCCAGGTTGCCTACTATCAGATAGGTGATCTTGAAATTGCCTGAATCTTTGGATATTGGTTTTCTCAAGGAGCTGGACGAAAGTGACTTAAAAATTCTTGTGAATACAAAGATCTTGGAATTCTATATAAATGATGGAATGGAAGAATTAATATAACATTCGAGGGAGATATTTAATGGGTCTACAAATTAACAGTGTGTGTGTGAGTGATGTATGATTAACAGAGCCACCGCTGCCACACATAGCCTATGTACAGGAAATTGAGGAGCTAGAAGGAAGCCAAGCAGGCTCTGGATACTCCCACGGGTATAAAAAACCTAAGCACATTGATATCTTTTGTTTGAAAGTTTTCACTTTAAAGTCACTTTATTAAAAAGGGAAAAAATAATAAGCATTAAGGAAGCTGATAATTTCCAAATAAGGGGATAACTTAAAACAAAAAAAGTCTAGATACATATCCTAAAAGTAACTAGTAAGGGCATTTCTCAATCTTGCTTTTTAAAGTATGTTAACCAGTACAATGCCCTCCCTGCAAGATGCCGCCAAGATATTTTCTTTATGCGATAGATGCCTGTCTTTTCTCCCTTGGATCACTGGTTTGTGTGTGTGTGTGTGTGTGTGTGTGTGTTTCTTTGACATGTTAAAGGACTTGAGGACTTTGCAGTCCAAGTCCCCTAGCTATTTTCCATACTGTTGCATTAGGAATAGACAAGGCTGCATCATAGAAAACAACCCTGCACCCGTGCAGCAAGGAGGCAGAGGAAAGGGCGACTGAGACTGTTCTAATAAAAATAAATAAATACGCGGTTTGTTCCTTTATTCTAAGACCATTTTAATCTGATGTTTAAAGGCAGGCATGTTTGCCATGGGAAATGATACTTTAATGCCTAGTAGACTAATGTGTTTTCCTGGGCTGACTTGAAACAGGTGCAATTAATTTGTGATCATTTTCTTGATCCTGCTCTAATTGATGCATTTGACTAAAGTATGAGAGGAGTGTGGGGCAGCATGAAATCTGATCTGTAGGGGGAGCTCTGTTAGATGCATGTAGCTGTTGTGGGCTCCTCAGGAAAATTTTGACAACAACACACATGGGTAGTTTTCTGCCTCTTTTGAGGCGAGCTGACTGTCTCTCTTCCTCTGCAGAAAAAGAAAATAAAGGGTGTCTCTTCCTTTTCTCTTGAATAGTGAAACTATTAAGGGACATCAAATGCCATTAGAGAATGGGAATAAAATCACAGGATTCCAATCTCAAGAAACTGAGACTTTAGACCCTCATAAAGTTGAGATGTGTGTGGAAGCTGCTTAAAGTAAGAAAGACACAAATGAACATATTTCATTAGATTCCAATAGTTAATTCCTTCTATTTTTGGCTAGAAGAGGAGCAATTATTTGTGATTTTAAATCAAATCTTTCTAAACATTGGGCATGGAACTCTATTGCTGCTTGTTTATTAGATTATCCCCTCTCTCAAAACAGCCTCCTGTATAGTCTATTAAAAATAATCAGAGAGTGAAATATATTTGTTTGGAATATTTGCAGTTTCTCCAAGGCTGCTCAAGACTCATAAAAATATCAGTATTCATTATCTTATTACTTTGAGCATTTAAAAAAAATAATTATGGCAAGTATTTGAAGAATCTAAATTCTCTCCTCCTTGATCACTCTCTCAAGTGTTTCTTATTTTCCAGTGCAAGCAGGAGTGTAATCCAGCAGGCATTTAGCCTAAACTATAGGCTGTTCTAGGAAGGTTATTTTTAAAACAGTGAAATAAAATGATCCTCAATTTCCTTGTCATTAAAGACTGTTCACAAACCACAAGCCTAACGGAAGTGAAATCAACTGAAGAGAAATAAGTGCTACAGAAAGAGCTGTACCTCATGTTCTGGCCATTTAGACAAGATTTAATGGCACCATTGATTTACGTCATGTATTGTAGTTAAGATAGTAATTGCTACATCACACTTTATAGTGTCGCTAGCACTCCTGAAAGATGTTCTTTCTAAAATACTGCTGTACACTAAGAAGGTTTTGGGCCATTACTGATTTGCATGTATTTTACTTTTGACATGATATCTTTTATTTCTACAAAATGAAAACATTCTTCCCCTTGTTCTAGCAATCCATATCAAAAAGAATCATTATTTAGGCTCTACAATGGTACATTTTAAATATTGTTTGAGCCTTGGGTTATCATGTCACTGGAGGAGGTGTCGGGAATGAATAACATAAAGACTCTACCCTTAAAGAGCTCAAAGTGTCTTTAACTATGAGAACAGACAAGTTACTACACAGCTCTCTAGAAGGTGATAATAGCACCTAAGTACAATGTTCTATGGAAAAAAGAATGACAGAAAGACGGATGAATGGATCAAGAGGCTTCAGAGTGTGGTCCTTGATCAAACTGAAGGGAAGGAGGAGGAACAAAGAATATCCTTGAAAGACAGGAGGACATTTTCAAAGGAAGAAGATATGCGGTGGTTATTTGAAGAATCATAAGAAGTTAGTTTTTCTTGAGCATGCAGTACATTTCAGAAGCATCATGAGATGAGCGTTGACAGGCGAGAGAGACATAGGTATTAGAGAGGCAGAGCTTTAAACTGAAGATGATAAAGAACCTTCAATGGACTCCACTGACAGACAGTTCTACATCAGACACCCCTTACGTACCAGAACAGATCCGATGGACTGGCTTGCCTCAGAGGTCTAGGCATTTGTTTTCCTGTCCAGTATCTGGTACAGTGTTCAACTATGCAAACATAATATTTTATACGGGGACACACTGACACACCATCTCCAGCCTTAACTGCATGATTTCAACATATCCAACTCTCTTATTGCAGTAGAAAATTTCCAGAGCTTTCTTAGTGACGCTGTACAAGTCCCCAGGATGATGGAGACATTTTGACGCCCCCCCTATAAGTTAAGAGCAAAATTAAAAGTCATATTCTATATATCTATTAAGGTATTACTATTAGAAGATAAGCCTAGCAAGTTCTTAGTCAAATATAATTCATTAATCTAAAAGTCTTTACAAAATATGATTTGTCAGACATGTTACATTTTCACGTATGTATTACTCATCTTTTTCCTTCTAACAAACTTCCCAGTGTTATCTTCCACAAATGAGAAATTCAAATGCAGCTGAGCCTCAGCATCCCTCATGGGGTTACAATGAAAATGTTCAGACTTCTGAAAGTTTTTGGGGGGGCTGAAGCATCCTTTCAAAGACAATTCACTGTCACATCAATTATTTGCAGGTTTTTAGCAAATGGACTCACTTTTTGACATAAAGATGCCTCCGTGGAACAACTTATGTATCCTTGTAACCACTCAAATGGCTTCACCCTCCTCTCTGAGGAGTCAGCGGAAGGTGGAAGAATGGGAGGAGGAGAGGGAGTGGGAACTGGGATTAGTATATAAAATGAGAACAGATTGTTTTAAAAATAAAAAAAATGGTGGTGAAATGGCAATCAAGGCAAGTGCTGGATGATGAGAACCAGACAAGCCTTCCCCGGAAGCAGCAAGTAATATAACTACTACTATATAGATGTAAGTAATATAACTACAACTATATGGATGTAATATATAGATATAAGTAATAGAACTGCTACTATATAGATGACCTCCAGCCACTCCAATTTTCATCTGTAGAGTACCATCAAAAAATTCTGGAAAATGAATAGAGGCCAGCATGATAGTAGCATTACAGACATCGTCCATTAGGGGCAAAAGTGACTGACTGAGTTTTACTCAAAGGAGTGAGAGAAGTGGTATTATTGTGCTTGCATTTTAGAAAGTGTGTTACAGCTGCAGTATGAAGGTGATAATTCTTCAGGCAGACAAAGTCGCTGAAATTCCATAAGAATTGGCTAGGGGAGAGGTCATAACAATTATGTTGAGGATTTTAAAACTAAAGTAATAAAATTTATAAGAACTAGAGAGATACTTTGAAAGTGTGCAAGATAAGAGATGACGGACCTCAAGTGGCAAATTAGAGGGGCAGTGAATGCAAATGAGAGTTTGAAGCCTGGCTTTTGATTGTGGGTGGGGCTTGCCTTTCTTTCCCCTGTGTCAGGAAGGACAGTAGGCCAGCAAAGGCTCCACAGAGACTGTAGCCTGCCTAAGGTCAACTTCAGATGCTGTTTGTTCTCAGAAGCCACAGCAAGTTGAGGAAGAATTACCTCTCTACTGTAGAGGAGGCAAGAACGTCCAAGAAGACTAATAGGATAGCTGGTGTTAAACATTAAAGCATGAAGGAAGGTCTTGAAGAAAAGGGATTCACATTTCACATGTCTTTAAAGGTTTAAAAAGTAATTTCTAAGCTACACAGATTTTCTTCACTGACATTTATTTCAAATTGTCCTGGTATATGTATTGATCACAATAAATATTAATAATCAATTTCTGGCTTTATCAACACTTAGAAGCTCTTACTTATTACCAGCTATCTGGACAAAGTGTCACCTGGCTATTTCTGACTTGGATATTTTACTGGCTTAAGAGACAGTCCCAGGGAATTTTCCCTCCTTTGATTTTCTCCAGTACTTTCTCTTAATTACTGATAAGCATAGTCAAATCAAAAAGCAATTCTAGCCCGGCTAAGCTGCTACTGCTTCTATCACACAAGTTTGCTGGGGAGTAATTGCTATTCTGACAACTGCTGCAGCTTTCCTTAAACCCCTACAGTGACCTCCCTGGCATCGAACTTTTTCCAGTATTACTAAAATCTATTATCTTTCAATGAGAAAAATCATCGATTTGTGAAGTTACCGCCAATCTGAGCTAGTTCTAAAGCCAGGCAGCAGGACAACTTTCATTTTCAGTTCTACATGCCCAGCATTTTGTCAAAGCAGCCACATTGAGACCTACAAATTACATGTCAAGGAGACAGGGCCACATGATGTGCCTGTCTGAGATTTTCTTTCTATTTTTTTTTCTTTTTCTCTGATTCCATTGCTTTGAAAACTCCAAAATTTTAAAGTAAACAGTGTTTCTACCCTCAAAAAAAATAACTAGTTATATATATTTTTTTTCATAAAGAAGCTAAAGGGACCAGTATTAATGTTTCTTTAGTTATACTTTGACAAACAAATCAGAAATTATTTTCCACTTTAACCTGCTTGCTGAGTTTTAATTCACTTTCTGGAAGTAATAGATCATGACTCAATGTTCTACCATATGCAAAGACCTGAAATTATGAATATTCTTCATTATTAGCTCACATAAGGTTATATATTATGTACTGCATGTCTACACTGTATTAGTGAAGGTTTATCCACATAACTTTTTAACATTTTGAATAAATACTCACTTGGGTATATAGCTTCCTCCAGATTTAAATATTTCCCAGGAAGCAAGCAAATTTAAAATAGCTTAATTATATATGTGATTTACTTACATGATACCATTCTTTTATTAGATATGTACTGTGAGCCTTTCATGGTTTCTCATTCTTTTATTAGATATGTACTGTTAGGATTCTATTGTTTCCCACTGGTGCTGCCTTTACTTGTTTGCTATCAAAGATGTATATTAAAGTGTTTACTTGATTTTCTGAGTCTAAATTAATCAAAGGAAAATACTCTACATAGTAACCTTCATTTAAAAAAATCCCAAGGTTTTACAGTTACAAGTCCTAGTAAAAGAGGCCATGGCATCTCCACAGCCCTTTCTCAGTCATATTGGAGAGCATTTGGTCACCGACTTTCCACTCTTCATATTTGATAAAGCGTTGCAGCATCTAAGGACCACATCAAGTGTCAGTCCATCCTTTGCTTATAGGCAAGGAAGTGTACTGTCTGTCTGTTCCTTTTGCAAAGAGAATTTACATTGTCATATGGACTTGACCTAGTGGCTTGTTTGAAAATGTTTCTGATAACACAACAAAATAAACTTTTTTTGTAGAAACTGAAGATAATATTATTTGAATCCTCATCTAGGGAAATATTAAAATAAGAGCTCTACAAATTGAAGTTCTTTAACTATCCAACTTGAAGGTGCATTCCCTCCCACAGTGTGGTTTTACAGAACAGATGGAGTCTGTGCAAGCACATTCTCTGCACACATTTCAAGAGTGAGTATACACAAGGAGATGCCTCAGAACTTCCAATCAATAGCCTCTCACAAATAATTATTTTTATCTCAAGTGACTAAAAGAGGGTTAAAGGGCTTTAAGGTTGCCAGTGCATTGGCACAGCATTGATTAACAACGTGCACATCTGTTGCAATTTAGATTGAGCTTGCTTTTTTAAAAATCAATTATCTATTTTAAGTTCCAAGAAAAACAACAACACTATGCAAACAGGCTAACACAAACAAACAAATTAGCCATTTACACCTCAACATTTCCGCAGAGATCATGAAACAACCTCTGTGAGTGTTTGTCTTTAACTTTACATAAGAGCAGGATACTTTGCAAATAACAAATATCAATTGAAAGTGTCACCATAGTGCATCCAGAAACACGTTAACACTGCATGTTATATCACTGTTTTGATGTATCTCTAAAGGAAGCTCATACCACAGCAACATACTCTCACTTCTCAGGAAAAAGAAATGGCATACACTCAATTTTGACAATTGGCAGAAAAATGACTTTTTATCTTCCCTCATTGACTATCAAGGAAACCCAAAATCATTTTTCCCCCTCAGATCAAGAATGAAAGACCTTTATACTGTTTTGGTTATGTAATTCACAAATCACACTTGAGGATCAACTGTCAGGTTCTTTGAGTTAATGTTATACCATCTGCATAAATTTTGCACCTAAAAGTATTAATTAATACAATATACTTTGCTGATATTGTTGCTACTTTGGGGTACAGTTGTGATAGTTTTCCTCTAAAAATGGACTTCATATAAAACACATCACCAACAATGTTCCATCACACTGTCAATTAGCTAAGTGTCACATAGTTTATTTCACATGTGGAGTTTTATTTCATGATAATTATTGTTTTGGTTACTGAGGTTTTTTGTTATTAATTTAAAATATGCTAAAATGTGTTTACTAAATATATTAATTCCCTAGTAAGTATCTTTTGTTAACATTGTGGCATACTTTTGCTTAAAGAACTAGCAATCTCTCCCAATTTCACCACAGGTCACCACAGGAAGGGTTCCTCTTTCCTTTAACCATCTCCACATTTCTCAGCCATGTAATTGAACCACCAGCTGACTCACGGACCCCCTTCTTTACCAAAAGCACTCTACAACATCACCGAGGTCTCTATAGGAACATTCCAAAGAACTTAAAACATGGAACTGTTCAATATTTAATAGCGATTAATAGATTCACTAAGGCAAAGCAATTAGTGAGGCTGTGAGTCGGGTTTCACTTCACAAGTCTATGTCTAAAGTTTAACCCTGTGAGTTCATAATTTACATGTCTTTGCAGTGGTCCGATTTGGAAGTGGCCCAACAATAGTGTTTTGTGTAAAAGGCATAGCTAGACAATTCTATAGGTCTTATAGCGCCTATGAAATTGATCATAATTTTACTTTGAAGTTTTTCATGACAACAATCAAATTTGAGTATTTGACTGAGAATATCAGTGTACATCAATAAAAATAATGAATTGGATTATCATCTCTCTAACTTAGACCCCTTTTCAGATTTGGACTTAGTAGGTAATGTTTTACTGTTCTAAACATAACTTATGATTGCTACTTTTCTATAACAGACATAGTTAGAAAGTTATTTTCTTGTCTACTCATCACAAATCACATTTTCATAAACATATCTTTCCAATAAACCTATGAATATAATAATATCAAAGGACATAGACTTTTCATTATACCAGATACATATATTAATCCTTCTTACTGTGTCTTTAACAACAACAACAAAAATAATATTGATAGAAGTACCTACAGAAATGACAGCAACACCCCGCTACAAAATTTGCCTTTTGCCCTGACATATGTGTGGGCCATGGTACATCAAAGAAGAGCTGATATTTACAGCTATTTAAATTTTATAACTTTCAAATGCCTGCCTTATATTTCATTGCCCTAGTATTCAATTAAAACTACAGAAGAGTCAGAGAGTGGTGGGACATACTTGTATTCATTGATCTAAGAAAACATAAAATTGTTCATGGTACCTGCTATGACCCTAAAGACATAAGGATTTTGCCTTATGTTTTTATGGAAAACAGCTCACCAACTAATCCTTACTACCTGTAATATTTTGGTTTGCTCATAACTGTCAACGGAATTATATGAGTTGACCCGCAAAGTTAGTTACTTGGGACAAATGTCACATGATTTCCTGAGAATCAGCACTCTGCTTTATCAACAGATAACTCATGCCCAACATTTACCCTACTCAGAAAACATAGAGACCCCCGGGATTGAAAACACACACTGTTGAAACAAAACTGCAGTCTTCCAAAGAAGATTGACACAGTTGAAAGTATGGAGAAAGAAAACACTAAATTACATGGCTTGTTTTCTTTCTCAACAAAATAAAGCTTTCCAAAAAGGACATTCAAATGAACCTCTTAGAAATAAGTGAAGCTGCATTTTATAAGTCTTGTCAGAGTTGAATTTCCAGTTTAATTGCAGGTACAAAACTAAATGGTTCAGTTTGAAGTGTTCAAGATAAATAGCCGACAAACATACTTTCCAGAAGAAAACGTAATAAATTTGAATTGCATTCACTGCCAAGGGAGTGCTCTCTAGAAGTTTCATATGTTAGATATGAGTTTAATTTGAGAACTTCTCGTTATACTTAGATGAGTACTCTTATGGCAATTTATGTTAATTAAACTAAACCCCAAAGATTTCACTCAGTGAACTAAGGAATTGTAAAAATCTCCACAAGAGAGATAATGGCATACGCGTCATTGATTATTGTTGCTTTCTTGAATGTCTGGAATTTTTATAGTGATTTCTCTAAGCACCCGATAATGTTTAGTCTTCCTGAGTTATTTATGATATGCGTGTTGATTTCCATAGGTACCTAGCATGAGCTATTGCAGAGAATTTCACAGCAGTGCTCTGAAATCTCATAAGAAATTGATACATAAATGCTGATTTACATGGCTTATAATATATTATCCATTATTGCCTCTGAGCATTCTATTTCTGTAAGCAATATAATACTCCCAGAAGCCATAAAAGAAATGACAGCCACACAGTAGCGCTTCAAACCCTTAGGATATCAAAGACTATGTATCTTCAAAGTGGAGTAGAGATTCTGTGTCACCAAGTTGAAGTTTCTCTTGGCGACCACTATTCTTAAAACCTAACAAAAATATTTTAATTGTCATATCATATACATTGTGCATGCTACTGGGCTACACAGGATCATTTTCAAATGTGTTTATATGGTACATTGAGTACTAGCAACTTGACAATAAAAGTCAGACGTGTGACTTACAAAGTGATAACATAATTTGACAGTGAGGAACGTTGCCTCCTAGGAAAGAATATTTTAATATATTTTAAATGACTTTAGGGCAGAGAGAGGCAGATTAGAAATTTTAGACAAGTATTGAAAGGGCAGGCAAACCTATCTGTGGACGTCTCCTTAATTTGATTTGGCATCTGTATTTCCTCTCCAACACACCTTGTAGGTATTCACATTTTCTTGAGAATACAATCTAATAAACTTCTTTTGGGTCACAACACAGACCAATAATTTACATTAAGGGGAAAAGAATTGGATTACAAGCAGAAAATAATTTTCACCAAATCTCGCTTCCCATCTTACCGTACCTATATAGTGAAGGAATACAAAGAAAATCAGAGAGAAAAAGCTTTCCTCATGGTGTGACTTTACCCTGGGAGAGAGCCATCTTCAAGGCTTCACAGATATGGGAGTTGGAAGAAAAAAAAACCTGCCCCTCCCCCCACCCCCAAGTCAAAAGCAGGCTGTTGATTTTTAGACACTCCTTGGCAGCCATCCCAGCCTCCTGTTTCCCAGGAGCTCCATGACTCCTGACAGCAGCACTGGTCCCCAGAGCCTCGGAGAGCTTTCATTTCTGCCTTGATTTCTCTAAGAGCTACTCTCTTGCTTACTGTCCTTGTCTGTGCTGAGAAGCTGGAGCTCTAGGGAGCAAGACCTCCCTGCTTGTTAGGGCAGAACTAACAAAAAGAAGACCAAATGGTAGTTTTTGATGATTTTCAGACATCTAGCTGTGTACACTTGAGCAGTTAAACGGAGCCGGTGAGCCCGCTTTGCACTGGAAAATAAAACCGTCTCCTCCAAATTGTCATTAAAACAGCCGCATTTTCCATTGCCCTGTATTCCTCCTGAAATACGACTAGTTTATCTTTGGAGAGTTGATGGCTGCTTTTATTTAGCAAAAATCATTTTCTTTGTTCCATTTCTTTCTGTCACATTATTCAAGGTAATAAATACTCCGTGGCAGAAACTGTTCCTAAGGGAAGTCTTTCAACCCAGTTGGGGAAGCGCTGAACTTTATATATTCAAAAACTCTCTATCACCCAACAGCGCAGCGTCTCCGCTGATTCCTGTGAATTATATGCTTTCTTATGCCCAGGAAGGGTGGCAAGGCCAAAGCTGCCCTCAGAGTATGCCACATTTCATGTATTGGGGACTCTGAGCATTTTGCTACACTTTGATATGCTTTTAAATATCAGACCCAACAAGTTATAAATTTCTCCCAGGCAGGATCAGATGAGGAAAATACCCAATTTCACACTTTCTAAAATTCCCCGAGTTTGCAAGTTTTCTGGTCATTAACCATTCCGTATTGACCTTTCTGCTTTTACCCTGAGTGGTAGTGGACAGTGAACTGAAAAATGCAGGCTTTTTTTACGAAGCAAATGAAATAATTAACGGCATACACAGGAACAAAGTCTTCATGGGTCCTGATAGTAGTTTCTTCCTTACCCAATCAGAATTGGGGCTTCTGATTTAAATGGCATGAACATTCTGTAAATTAGCAAACAATTAAACATAATATTGGCTATGGAAGTAGTATTTTTACCAACCAGTTAAGAGGATGAACATTCAAAGTTAAGAACTGTATGATAATTTGAACTCATGGCAAAAAAATAAAAAATAAAAAAATTGAAAGGGACCCTTTGACTGCTGAGTTAACTTTCTCTGAGAATGACACTGGTATGAAAGACAGAGCAGAGCTATGAAAAGCCTAAGGCTTGGATCTTCTAGCTCCTCACAAATAAGAAAATGATCTTATTTCTAGTCTCTGGCATTAACGTGAAAGAGTTTCTAATAGCACGGAAATTATTCAAATAGCAACCGAGGCTTTTGTAATTGTTAAACAGTACTAAAGGTCACCTATTATAATTCTGTGTTTAATTTTTCAATCCTACCAATTCCACCTAGCAACAAAAAAAAATGGGCAGAATGTGGTACCTTGTGGTCTAGCAGACTGTGTTGTGTTATTCTTAGATTCATTATTAGCTGGAAATTATTTTGAAGCTCAATGTAATTACTCAAATGCTTTATAAAAAGTAAGTAAAATATTTCTGATAGGTTGGTCAAAATAAAAATTCACATTCACTTAAAAGATTAAACAGATGTAATTACCCATAATAGTAACTAGGAATAAGTAAATACGTTATAAGATCCTTTGGATTTAAACATATAATAAAACCTTTTTATTGTGTGGATTCAGTGTACAGAAGGATATTTTCGTAGAAGTGCATATTGTACATTGTGCATAACACAGTTTTGCAACATGATATATACAGAAAGAGTGAAATGAGTAATGGGAATAAAAAAAATATAGAAAAAGATTTTGAAAAATGCAATGCTGTTATAGGACAAGATATTTTAAAAATCAAAATTCATTAGAGAATATAGGGACAATATTTTTAATAATTGGCAACTGTGCAATACTACCACTACTAAAAATGACTACTTCAGATATAAAATTATATTAGGATGGATCAATTAATTTAAATTTAAACTACAACATCAGCTTCTTCTGCTCAATAGAAAACCATCTCTCTATTTGGAGACATGAAAGTTTCCAGTATTTCAGATCTCACTGGAGAACTAGAATACCTACAAATGGCTAGAGATGGCATGGCTGTACAATCTGACTTTCCCTATAGCATGATGGCTGCAGGTATTTAAACATATTTTTAACCATTCAGAGAAGGTTGGAATCAGACAATAACTTTTGGGTGTTATATAAAGAAGTCTATGTAGAACTACCCCCAGTGATGCGAGCCAAAACTCCCTATAGGTAGAATTCTAAGTTAATAGAAAGCCCTTGTATTAGGTCACCTTGAAAATGGACGATTATCACACAGCAGAGATTCACAGATCAAAAAAGCCATTAAAACCGGGTGCTGTCAGCTCCTCCATACATACATTCTGTAATTTTGGATACCCAGAGTTACCTATGGTCCATAAAGATTCATAAAATAATCTACAGAAGAGATGCCCTATCATATGACAAAAGCATTTGTTCAACTATGTTCATAGCAGCATTATTTGTAATAGCCAGAACCTGGAAACAACCTAGATGTCCTTCAATGGAAGAATGAATGAAGAAAGTGTGAAATATATACACATTAGAGTACTACTCTGCCATAAAAAACAATGACTTCTTGAATTTTGCATGTAAATGGATAGAAATAGAAAACTCTATCCTGAGTGAGGTAACCCAGACCCAAAAAGAGGATCATGGGATGTACTCACTCATAATTGGTTTCTAGCCATAAATAAAGGTCACTGAGTCTATAATTTGTGATCCTAAAGAAGCTAAATAAGAAGGTGAACCCAAAGAAAAACATATAGTTATTATCCCTGCTATGGGAAATAGACAAGATTGCTGGGCAAAAAATTGGGACCTTGGGGGGTGGGGTGGGATAGGGGTAAGGGGAGATGGGGAGAGAAAAGTGAGAAGGGGAGGATGGGGGGAACTTGGGGAAACGGGATGATTGGGGATAAAACAAGGTTGGATAGAGGAGCAGGGAATCACATAACTTAATTAAGGGAACCACCTTAGGGTTGGTAAGAGACATGAACCTAGAGTGGTGCCCAGGTGCCCAGTGCAATGTCCCCAGTTAGTTCCTTAGGCAGCTGAGGATAGGGAACCTGAAATGACCCTATCCTATAGCCATACTGATGAATATATTGCATATCACCATAGAACCTTCATCTAGCGATGGATGGAGATAAAGACAGAGACCCACACTGGAACATCGGACTAAGCTCCCAAAGTCCCAATGAGGAGCAGAAGGAGGGAGAACATGAGCATGGAAGTCAGGACCACGAGAGGTGCGCCCATCCACCGAGACAGTGGGGCTGATCTATTGGGAGCTCACCAAGGCCAGCTGCACTGTGACTGAAAAAGCATGGGAAAAAACCGGACTCTCTGAACATGGTGGACAATGAGGGCTGGTGAGAAGCCAAGGACAATGGCATGGGGTTTTGTTCCTACTTCATGTTCTGGCTTTGTGGAAGCCTAACCAGTTTGGATGTTCACCTTCCTAGACCTGGATGGAGGGGAGAAGACCCTGGACTTTCCACAGGGCAGGGAACCCTGACTGCTCTTCAGACTGGAGAGGGAGGGGGAGAGGAGTGGGGGGAGGGGGAGAGGGGGCGGGAGGAGGGGGAGGGAAATGGGAGGCTGGGAGGAAGCAGGGATTTTTTTTTCAATAAAAAAAATAATCTACAGAAATAAATAATTCATGTTTGAAAAACTTTTAGTTTAGTATATTGTTATAATTGTCCTATTTTATTATTCTTTGTTGGATTTATAAAGTAAACTTCACCACAATTAAATATCCGTAAAAAAAATAAAAATAAAAACAAGATCTATGTGGATTGATAGATACTGTCTGTGGTTAGAATTACTCACTGGGTGGTCTTGTAGTGTAACTTCTGAAAATAATGGGCGACTCCTGTATATTGCTATTGACATTTTTATAATATAGAGGGAAAGGGGGCAGTTTACTTTCACTGGTAGAAACAGAGGAATCTAATTCCAGGTCTAAAGTAAACTCTTACTGTCTCTGTCATAACACGGTCTTCAGGAAATAGATCACTGGAGTCCATTACATCAGACATGTTTACTCATTGGTCCTGGTGAGCAGAAAACAGCAACATGTTATCCTCTTTACTAAGACACATGCAGGCCAAATTACAGAAGGTTGACTTCAAAATTTATATACACTACAAATTTGGGACCTTGACACATTTTTAAGCTTCTTCACCTCCAATACCAGAATGTATTTAAAGAGATATTTAGAAATTTCCAGCACTAAGTACAGACTGCAATCCTTATCAGGCTGTCTGAATTCTGGAGACAGATTTCACAGAACAATTCTGCGCCTGCAGTCCACTGATGGAGTTGTCTGGCATGTCCAGGTCCTTCCAACTCAGATCTCTACTACGACTCGGGGGGAAAAAAGTCTTTTCTCATCTGCTAGTATTGTATTTTCTTTGGGAAATTGCTTCTATATTGTAAATGGGTTCTTAGGAAGTCTGAGTATTTGTCTATAGAACACAAAGAGATGTGAAATATGCCCTGCACAGATTAAGGTGGAGTCATCTAAGTCATTGACCCATAAGTCTGGTCTTCTGCAGCCACAATTCAAGAAAACTAAAATGTTTTGTCTGTAATTTGTTCTGTGCCCATCTTCAGGGATCACGTAGTTATGATAATCAAGATGTTTAGACTCCCATATTATGTAATCTTCTTGCATATTTGGGACTTTTCTTCCCACCATGATGTTATCCTTGGGGTTCTGTACAACAAGTAAAGGAAATACATCACATTGTTTATAAAAGTCTTTGCAGTACAAGTTGATGTAGTATGATGCTGACATCTGAATTCAGGGATAACCTATAAATCTAATAGTAAAAAAATCCTTTGATAGGCAGATTTTAGTATGAAAAAATGATCAAAACTTACTAATACATATTTTTGGTCATTTATTTATTAAGTTATAGCCACTGCTAAGTAGAAACTTAATAAATAGACAGCCTATAAATATGAATCTTTCTCATTCTCTAGTCATTTTGGTGAGTGTGCAACAGCTGTCACTCAAAACAGCACTGGTAAAGAAAAGATAATGCATGGGGCTGATAATAATTCATCTCCCAAATCTCATTTGTTTTCTAAACCTTTTGAATGTGCAGACTTGCAAAAGCAGTGACCAACATTTCCACTTCCCAAGACTGAGATTTCTTGGGATATCTGATCAACTACCTGCTAACAATTTACTAATCTCTTAGATTATTATTTCACTGGTGAGAAATTTGTTTCTCATATCCTTCTGAGAATGTCACCCAATCTGACTTGCCTTTGCTATCTACCATGTTTTGACATCGTCAATACTCATGGACTTGTGAAATACCTCATTTACAATCTTAGTATATTACACAAAGTTTGCTTCAGCACAGTAAATCTAATAAAGTAATTAAGTCCATTGGTTCTGATGATTTTAGCAACTACCTTATTTCTCCAACAGATATGACCTCATAAATCCATTGGTACATCTCTGCAAACTCTGCTACATTGCCATTTAGGTAAGGGAAGTAATCTAATAAAAATATGGAATATGTGTATGGATTCATCGAGAAATATAATGTACATTTTTTTTTAAGAATTAGAAGATACAGTGGTCCTTCTCACGCTGAATCTGCTAACACATTTGAAAACAGATGATTTCTTGCCCAACTCTAAGCCTGGCTTCTTCATAACATATAGTTCTCGAAAGTAGACATTGTAGCCAGGGCGCTGCTTGGTTCTCTAGAAGTAATTGCTCAGACTTTACCTTTTCCAGCTGCCTTAAGGTGCTTCATTATGGACGCAGTTTGGGCTCTTGAGTTCTGGATATTTTCTTTGCTCCTCATAACGATAGGTGATTTTCCTTTTACTGCAAGATTTTTAATTGGTAAACTATTCAATGTTTGATTTTAGACTTTCCCTACATTTCACTATGTTAAATGTCACTTCCTAAACAATCTTCTGCAAACTATTATCCCCCATTAGAACACTTTACTAGTGAAGAATTGGGAGTCAGAGAACTTTCACGTTTTTTTTTTTGAAAAAAAAAAATTTTTTTGCCTCCTCCCAGCCTCCCATTTCCCTCCCCCTCCTCCCACTCCTCCCCCCTCCTCCCACTCCTTCCCCCTCCCCCCACTCCTCTCCCCCACCCTCTCCAGCCTGAAGAGCAGTCAGGGTTCCCTGCCCTGTGGAAAGTCCAAAATCCTCCCCCCTCCATCCTGGTCTAGGAAGGTGAACATCCAAACTGGCTAGGCTCCCACAAGGCTAGAACATGAAGTAGGAACAAAACCCCATGCCATTGTCCTTGGCTTCTCATCAGCCCTCATTGTCCGCCATGTTCAGAGAGTCCGGTTTTATCCCATGCTTTTTCACTCACAGTCCAGCTGGCCTTGGTTAGCTCCCAATAGATCAGCCCCACTGTCTCCGTGGGTGGGTGCACCCCTAGTGGTCCTGACTTCCTTGCTCATGTTCTCCCTCCTTCTGCTCCTCATTGGGACATTGGGAGCTCAGTCCGGTGCTCCAGAGTGGGTCTCTGTCTCTATCTCCATCCATCGCCAGATGAAGGTTCTATGGTGATATGCAAGATATTCATCAGTATGGCTATAGGATAGGGTCATTTCAGGTTCCCTATCCTCAGCTGCCTAAGGAACTAACTGGGGACATCGCCCTGGGCACCTGGGAGCCCCTCTAGGTCCAAGTCTCTTGCCAACCCTAAGATGGCTCCCTTAACTAAGAAATGTGCTTCCCTGCTCCCCTATCCAGCCTTCCTTTATCCCAATCATCCCGTTTCCCCAAGTTCCCCCCATCCTCCCCTTCTCACTTTTCTCTCCCCATTTCCCCTTACCCCTATCCCACCCCACCCCCAAGATCCAATTTTTTGCCCGGCATTCTTGTCTACTTCCCATAACCAGGAGGTTAGCTATATGTTTTTCTTTGGGTTCACCTTCTTATTTAGCTTCTTTAGGATATCAAATTGTAGACTCAATGACCTTTATTTATGGCTAGAAACCAATTATGAGTGAGTACATCCCATGTTCATCTTTTTGGGTCTGGGTTACCTCACTCAGGATAGTGTTTTCTATTTCCATCCATTTGCATGCAAAATTCGAGAAGTCATTGTTTTTTACCGCAGCGTAGTACTCTAATGTGTATATATTCCACATTTTCTTCATCCATTCTTCCACTGAAGGGCATCTAGGTTGTTTCCAGTTCTGGCTATTACAAATAATGCTGCTATGAACATAGTTGAACAAATGCCTTTGTCATATGATCGGGCTTCTCTTGGGTATATTCCCAAGAGTGGCATTGCTGGGTCCAGGGGTAGGTTGATCCCGAATTTCCTGAGAAACCCCCACACTGATTTCCAAAGTGGTTGCACAAGTTTGCATTCCCACCAGCAATGGATGAGTGTACCCCTTTCTCCACAACCTCTCCAGCAAAGGCTATCATTGGTGTTTTTTATTTTAGCCATTCTGACGGGTGTAAGATGATATCTCAAAGTTGTTTTGATTTGCATTTCCTTGATCGCTAAGGAGGTTGAGCATGACCTTAAGTGTCTTTTGGCCATTTGAACTTCTTCTGTTGAGAATTCTCTGTTCAGATCAGTGCCCCATTTTTTAATTGGGTTAATTAGCATTTTAAAGTCTAGTTTCTTGACTTCTTTATATATTTTGGAGATCAGACCTTTGTCTGTTGCAGGGTTGGTGAAGATCTTCTCCCAGTCAGTGGGTTGCCTTTTTGTCTTAGTGACAGTGTCCTTTGCTTTACAGAAGCTTCTCAGTTTCAGTAGGTCCCACTTATTCAATGTTGCCCTTAATGTCTGTGCTGCTGGGGTTATACCTAGGAAGCGATTGCCTGTGCTCATCTGTTGTAGGGTACTTCCCACTTTTTTTCTATCAGGTTCAGTGTGTTCAGATTGATATTGAGGTCTTTGATCCATGTTTTTTGATCAAAAAAATCCTGTTCAAATTTATCCAATGCCTTGCATTTCACATAACTGTCTGGGTCAATAGAATCAATAAAGCCATGTTTGAAATAATCCTTCTATGTTTGCTGGTAAACAAGGGGTTCTAGAGAGTCAGCAAAATGAATGTGGAAAAGAGAATTCAGCACTGAAACTTCCACAGCAGGCAGGTTTTTGAAAGAGTGGTTGTGCAGAGTCTCCCACAGAATAGAAAGAAACACTTAAGCTGTTGTATGCATATCATGCATGATGCATTCAGGTTATTCTCACCACACACTCTCTCTGAGTTCCTTCCCATACTGTTACCCCACTCCTATATCTACAAATTTCTTTTTCAACTTCAGGTTTTTGTGGTTTTATCACTCACTGAATTTAACTCTGGCCATCTGTGGGAGCACAGGTTTGGAAGTTGGTAGGCTCACCAGTGGGTACACAATGGAAGAAAACCTCTCTCTCTCTCTCTCTCTCTCTCTCTCTCTCTCTCTCTCTCTCTCTCCTAAAATCATGTATTTTATCAAATAGTAAAAATAATTTCAAAAAGTTCACCCCCAAAAATGAAAACTGCAAACAAAATTTTGGGCCTTAGCAGGTCCACTTCTGCTAAGACTCTAAGATTAGCCAGGGAACGCAAACTGAATCAATAAGGGTCCAGGATGTAGAAGAACAAAACTCAAGGTTGCCTGTGAAGGAAAGGTAATGTGGAGAGGGTAGTTAAGGGGAGGGAGGAGTGGATATATTCAAAATATATGGAATAAAAATCTCAAAGAAGAGTCAGAAATAGTGGTGCATGTCTTGAATCTCAGCATATAGGAAGCAGAGGTAAGTGGATTTCTATGAGCGCTATGCCAACCTGGTCTACATAGTGAGAGTCAGCTTTATCTTATATTCCCCCATCTCAAATAATAATTAATAAATAATTGTTAGGAAAATAATATTCAATCACTTAAATTAATGTATTTCAAGAAATAATTTTAAAAATATTTTGTTCAATGAAATTTTTGGCTAAAAATTTAAACAATGTATATTTACATATAATTGGATATATATGTGTATGTACATCCACACACACACACACACATATCAGTTCTTTACAGTAGGGTTTCTCTGTGTATCTCTTGTTTTCCTGGAACTTTCTTTGCAGATCAGGCTGGCCACAAACTCAAAAATTCACCTGCCTCTGCCTCCCACTTACTGGAAGTAAAGGCATGCACCACTGTATCCAGCTGTAAACAATATAACTTAAACTTAAACACTGCCACGATTTAAAAAATATAAAAATCCTACATATAAAATAAACCTAATAAGAATTATATTAACAGAACCATGGTTGTAGAAATATCGACATCACATATTATAAAAGATACAAACTACTTAAAAATAAAATTATAGGTGTGCCCTTTTTTCAGAAATATTGAACATATAATATTAATCTGGTTTCTGAATTATTTTACTCTATGAATTTAATTTATTTTGTTGTGATATGGGTGTGTGATGTGTGTACATGCATGTGTGCAAGGGTGTGCACATTTGAGAGGGTACAAATGCATGTGTGTCTGCAGAACAAAAATTGATGTTGAATGTTTTCACTAATTTTTACCATCTTATATACTGAGGCATGTCTGTCACTGAAATCCTTAGCTCAGTTGTTATTCTAGCTAGCTAACTTGCTGCAGGGATGTCCTGTTTAGACCCTAAGAGCTAAGATTAAAGTTTACTGTTCAACCAAATCCACTGGTATTTACATGGATAATGAAAATCCAAACTCCATCTCTCATGCTTATGCGACAAGCACTTTACCTATTAAACCATCCCCTTAGATCTTTATTTTATTTAAAAGTATATATTATTCTCATTTAATCATCTTTAAGATTTTGCATCTCAAATATTTTCATGTAATATGTTTAAATTTAACATTTTTCTCTCAAAAATTTAAAATATCACTGTACTTCTTGTATTGAGAAAATGTCTCTTAAGATTAAATGCAGAGAATGGAAGAATGTACAAGAATTACCTTTTTTCTTCCTTCAAAAGATTGACTTTGGGTGCACTGACAAAATAAGTTGAAAGTAAAAATTTGTGAAAGATAGATATTCCATGCAAACGAGATTATGCCTAATATCATGCAAAACAGAATTTAAATAACAAAGTTTATGAGGCAAAAAGTACATTGTAATTTCATAAAAGCTCAGTTGGGTCCAGAAGATACAAACATCTTAGGCTTATTGACCTCTAATGGGTGACTGAAAACATATGCAGAAAAAAATAGGACAATAATTGAAGTACCAAATAGAAAGTTCTATAATAATAGTTTCAGATTTCAATAACTCATCCTCAGTAATGTATAAAAAATATATCACTCAATACAAAGACAGTAGAAGACTAAACCCAGCAAGCTAACAGCATTTAGCAGCTATGCAGAATACTACCCAATAGCATTATACATACCCTCGCCTCTGGGACACTGAGACAACAGGAGAGAGATCATTTACTGGGCTGTAAATTAAGTTTAAAACTATTCTTTGATTGCACATAAAATTTGCTCTTCTACCAAAGTTAAAAACAAATAATCAGAGGTTAAACTGGAAAAAAATCCAATTTGTGTTAATTAAACAACACAGTCTTAAGGACAAATAGACAAAAACGGAACTCATGGGGGATATTAGAAAACAATGCTACTAGGACTAAAATTTAATTTAGCAAAGTTTATGAGATGGGGCAAAAGGAAACAAAAACAGTATTAATGAAGAAATATGTAATGATAGCCCCAACAGACCTAAAATTGATAACCTATTTATAATTTACAGAAAGACATAATGAACAAACTAAATCTAAGTTTGGAAGACAGCAATAGCAAAGACTAAAGCATAAATAAATGAAACTGAAAATAGAAAAATCACAGAAAAATAAATGTAACTGAAAGAATTCTTCCATGGTTTCTGCCTGAAACCTGTCTACCTAAGGTTCCTGCCTTGGTTTCTTGACTGACGATGATCTGTAACCTGAAAAGTCAATTTTTTTTCCTCCCCAAGATAGTCTTTTCCCTCCTGGTTATTTCCTGAGTGTTTCTCTTTATTACTGTTATTATAAATGGAACTGCGTTCACAATTTCCTTTCTGACTGTGATTGTATGAAATGCTCCTGGTGTTTATTACTGTGTTCTAAAATTATATTTGTCTGGTGTTCATTAGAGAATTCTCCATAAAAGGTCATTTTATTTTGATTAGATATATTTTTCTTTTCATTTTTCATGTTTCTAGTTCTTGCTAATTTTGAGTTAGAACTTCCAATATTATGTTAAGTAGAAATGATGACCGATACCTTGCCTCACCCCTCGTCTTACAGGACCGTTTTCCATGCAACTACCATTGAGTATGACTTTTGTTGTTGGGTGCTTCCATTGTGTTTAGGTAGATATTTTTTCTTCTGACATCACTGACTATTTTTTTTAATTAGGAAAAATATTGAAATACATGAAGGCTTATCTCTTCAGTGAGATGGTTCTGTTTATCCCTTCAGACTCTTATTATAATGTGTTACATTAAACAACTTTCTTAAGTTCAATGATGCTTAATGGCTTGCTCTCCTTGGCTCGTGCTCAACCACTATTTTTGTACTACTTGCATCTGGACTACCTGCCTGTGGAGGTATCACTCAAAGTGGTCTAGGTCCTTCTCCATCCATTAGCAGTAAATAAAATGCCTCAGAGACATACCAACAGGTAAACCTGTTTTTGGAAAATTCTTCAGTTGAGGTTTACTCTTCCCAGAGGAGTCAATTTGACAACTAACACTGACTATGTCACCTATTCATAAAAGAAAAAGAATATTGTCAGAAGAAACAGAGGAAAACATAAACAAATGGTGGCATATTCAATATTCATTGATTGGAAGACTTAGTATTGTTAAGATAATTGATAGCATCTGAAGTGATAGATTCAATGATGCCATCAAAACTCCACTTTTGTAGAAATAAAAATAAACAGGCTAAATTTTGTTATGCAAATATGGACCCTCACGTGTATCATCAAGTTGTTTTCAAAAATGGTCCCAAATGAATGTCTGATAACAACACACATTTTTTTTCAGAAATATTTCTGAGAAAAATCTACATACATTTTGCAAAGTAATGAAGTTGGACTTTTATCTAATATTTTAGTATAAATGGTGCAAATGAACCCACAACATAAATAGGAGACTTAATTGGCCATCTATTTAAAGGAAACAGAGCACAAGACTCACAATTGGTCTGTCGATAGGGTTCAGGAGTAGAGTACTTCCTTTGGGGGTCCCTGGTTGGCTCACCAAACAATATTCAAAACAGAAAGAAAAAAATGTCAATCACATGCAATTGTTTCTTGAATATGAAGTCAAATGATGGAGGTGGGTCTTGTATCTTATCTGTTGCTTTCATTGGTTAAGTAATAAAGAAACTGCCTAGGCCCATTTGATAGGCCAACCCTTAGATGGGTGGAGTAAACAGAACAGGATTGGGGGAGAAAGGAGCTGAGTCAGAGAGTCGCCATGATGCTCCCACTCCAGCCAGACGCAGGTTAAGATCCTCCCTGGTAAGCGCACCTCATGGTGTTACAGGGATACTAGAAATGGGTTAGATTGATATGTAAGAGCTAGCCAATAAGAGGCTACAGATAACGGGCCAGGCAGTGATTAAATGAATACAGTTTCTGTGTAATTATTTCGGGGTAAAGCTAGCTGGGTGGAGGGACGCAGCCCAGCCGCCCCTGACTGCTACAGAGTGGCACCCAACGTGCTAATGAACTCCACGTAAAACCTGAGAGGGCTTAAAAAGGATAAAGAGAGAATTTAAGACAACTTTTTGCTGTTTCTGGGTTGCTTGCCGCAAAGAAATTGTCCTAACTCGGCAGCAGGAAAAAACTGGCTGTTTTAAAATGCCGGCTTTCTGGGCTGTGCTGCCATTGCGATCTCTGTCTGGCTCCGGCGGGAAACAGAGCTTTTAAATAGAGCATTTGAAATAAAGCTCTAAGGCTTGCTTGGCGCCAATGTGGACTTGCTGTGTGCCTGGAACTATGCTCAGCTCAGGGGCACCAAAAGGCTCTGAGGCAGGAGCGGCTGCTCCATGCTGAACTGTGCTGACCTCAGGCAGGAACTACCGTAATTACCATAATAACAGCGCACAGTTAAGGTTTAGACTGGGCAGGACACACAGTACCGTATTACTTGTACATGCTGCAACTTAAGTTTTTAAGAACTGCTTAACATTTTAAGAAATGCTCCTGGATAATAAAAAAATTACAGATTCACAATAAAACAGATTCAGACAGACCACTAAATGGGTCACAATGTTGGATGAATGTACGTAGGCTTGAGAGAGAGAAAAAAAATATAGAGAGAATAAAGTTAATGCCTTTAAAAAAAAAGGATAAAGTCTTTAAAGAGACAGAGTACAGATAGTTATAGATTAAAAGAAATAAAGAAAAATAAGCCACGTAAAAATGGAAAATTCACAGAGAGTCTGGATTCTTTGTATTATTGTGTTTTCTTTACATTTTTTGACTGTGAAGGAGCTAACTACAGAGAGACATTTCATTACATGGGCTGCCAAGCTAAACCAGAATGGATATAAGGGTATTACGATTTCAAAATTTGGGTCTAAGGATATGATGCTTTGGAGAGGGTCTTCTTTTGTTTTCACAGAGGATGTGACCCTGTGGATTGCATCTATTCCGATTTGGTATGATAGACCTCGCCCTCCTGAAAGGTTGCTGTGAACATCTTCAAAAAATTTACTTCACTCAACTGCCAACTGAGATGAACCTGGCACACAGGTTACCCCATGAAAGATATGATTAACAGCGCCCCCATTCAGCAGGAAGCAGTTTGGAGAGAAAAAAACTGCGCCCATGTTCCTAAATATTGTTTATAAATATGCTTTTACATTTAAAGGGGGATATGATATAGATATGAATAATTTGCATTGGTATGGATTTTAAGGTCAATTTTGTTATATGTATATGTATTTCTGATCTTGATTAAGATATTGTGATTGCGTAGTTCATTTTAAAATGTAATTTATAATTAGGAAATATAGGTTGTTAATGGATAATAGTCAAGCTTGTAGTCATGTTAATTAGATTTTCTAGATATATAGAGATATATTTTAATTAGATAGGCATTCTTCATATCTTTCAAAGACTGCAGAATATGGCATTTAAATGTTTTAATAACTTAGGGCTTTTCATGACAATGAGACACGTCTGCTCCTGGCAGCACTAATCTACTTTGAGAGGAAGATGGGCATCGAAGAGGATCCTTATGGAGTTGGATAGCCATTTGGGCAAGAAACTGCTCTTGCCTGGACTGATGCATAAACTGGACACAGAGAACCCACAGAGAGAGGACTACTAAACTTGCCTAAAGATGAGATGATCTTTCGGGATTCCTGATTCATGAAGGAGTCTGCGAGACATTCTGCAGGACAAGCAGATAGTGACTGCCTTTGAAATTTCCTGCTTTATGGAAATGTCTGCTGGAAACTATGGGCCTGTAGGCTGAAGATGGATGCCCCAACGGTACAGAGGAACTTTGGGTGACTGTCCAGGCAGCGAGATGTCTCTGTCATTTCTAGAGTTTTGGACTTCCTGTTTACTTAGGTATTATTATATCCTTCTGGAGTCTTTGATGGAGTTGAAGAATAAATAGTTATAGTTTTCCTTAGTTATGATAAGAGATAAAATAGATATAAATATTGTAACTGTAATTCTTACTTGATAACTGTTTTGTTATATGTAATTTTACTGTTAAAGTTAAAGCCTTTCTTTTTTGTTTAAACAGAAAAAGGGGAAATGATGGAGGTGGGTCTTGTATCTTATCTGTTGCTTTCATTGGTTAAGTAATAAAGAAACTGCCTAGGCCCATTTGATAGGCCAACCCTTAGGTGGGTGGAGTAAACAGAACAGGATTGGGGGAGAAAGGAGCTGAGTCAGAGAGTCGCCATGATGCTCCCACTCCAGCCAGACGCAGGTTAAGATCCTCCCTGGTAAGCGCACCTCATGGTGTTACAGGGATACTAGAAATGGGTTAGATCGATATGTAAGAGCTAGCCAATAAGAGGCTACAGATAACGGGCCAGGCAGTGATTAAATGAATACAGTTTCTGTGTAATTATTTCGGGGTAAAGCTAGCTGGGTGGAGGGACGCAGCCCAGCCGCCCCTGACTGCTACAGTCAAAGGAAATGCCAAAGGATAAATAGACAGATTGGATTTTGTGAAAATTAGAAGGAAATTGGCATCAAAAGATGCTATCAAAATGTTAGAATGGGAGAGAATATTTATAAATTATGTATTTGATAGGCATTAATATTAAACAAAAAATTCTGAAACTCTTTTTTTGCCTCAAGATAAAGTTTCTAAACCTCCCTGGCCTTCCTTGATTTTCCTTGGTAGACCATGCTGGCCTTGAACTCACAGATTTTGCTTCTGAGTCCAGAGTGCTGGGATTAAAGCTGTGTACACCATCCCCAGCTAAATTCCTGAAAGTCATTTGCAAAAGTAAACTGAAATAAATATGGGCAAGTATCTAAGGATGGCTATGCATGTCTTTTTCACAGCTTTGCATAGCATGAAAGATGAGCATCACAAGTTCAAGGTCAGCCTAAAGTACATAGAAAGACCCTGTCTCAAAAAGCTGAAGTCAGAAGGACTGGGTAAGGAGTTGTGTAGACATCTCTCTAAAATTCATATACAATGGCAAATAAGCCTGCAGAAACTGCTTAATAGTTCCTGTTAGAAAAATACAAATTAAAGCAATGAGAATTTCCCCATGTGGGTAGACAGTGTGTCTCCCAGAACACATGGGTTATTAAATGAAAATTGCAATACAAAGCATGAGATATCTCCTTACAAGTTATTAGTTAGGGAGGTCCCAGAAGTCTCCAAAACAGCACAGTCTGTTGGCACTAACCTTGGTTTACCACGGCAACTACACAGTAAAACCCTACTGTTAAAGATACTACATATTTTTACCACAGGGTATAGAAAAATCAATTCCAAACCAACTGGGAACCTTCCTCCCTACTGACCAGCTTTACTAGTGTTAGAAAGGGATAAAGGGCCTTCTAGGGAAGAAAAGGCATCAGTGGTCTTCTCCAGCCTTGGACCCAGCGTGATGCAACACTGATGTACCAGGCAGAGTACTGGTACAATAGAGTCACAATTGCTTTCTGATTGGATTGGAGGCCTGATTCATAGGAGGGAATTTCAAATCAGGTACTGTGATCCTGGTAAAAAGTTCAGCATGGGAGACAGGACCTGCTATTGTTATTTTGCTAAATGGTCATGCTGTCAAACTGCCTGCTACTTATTTACTCATATATATAGACCTGGGCTGCTCGCATCTTTGGTCAGATAATCTTTTGGTAGTTGACAATAGTCAGTAAAAAGATTTATACATGATAAGGTTCTGAGGTAAGAGACAGGACAGCTATATTATCTCCCACCACCATGCTACCACAGCTCAGTGAACACTGAAGAGGAGATGAAAGCAATAGAAGAATCCATAAATGGAGAGGAGTCAAGGCTGTCTTCAGGCATGCTGGGCTCATCACACTCATGACTTCATAAAAGATACGGCTACCTGCACGGGACCTGCACAAGGGCAAAACAGTCAAAATCCTAGCATACATGAGCTGTATGATTTCTAAGCACATCCTTCAAGGAACTATTGGCACTGAATAGTCAAAGTTGGAAGACAGGGAGACTGGGAGGTTCCCAATGTTGCAGTGGGCATCCCCACATCCATATACATATGAACCATACAGATTATATTAGGAAGTTTATCAATGAAAAGTGGAAAAAAAGAAGACATGAAGTAGGAAGGAGGACATGTTGGAGAAATCATGTGGAAAGTTGAAAGAAAATGAGGAGGAGGGAATATGATCATATTTCATTGTATAAAAATAGAAAATTTTCAAATAATAAAAAAGTAATAGAAGTAAAAGGGTATATTCGTTTGGATGACAGCATTCTCTATTCACAATAGCCAGAAACTGAAAACAGACTAGGTGTCTGTCAACAGATGAATGGATACAGAAAATATATTACATTTACAAACAAAATATTACTCTGAAGTTTAAAAATAAAGAAAATTCACAGATAGAAGTGGGAGAAAAAAACATCCTGAGGTAACCCAGACCACAAAATAATGATATAGTATGTCTTCGCTTATATCTGGCTGTTAGCTGTTAAGTCTTCAATAAGCAGTCTACAACCCATATGAACATATAACCACAGATGTTAGGTATAGAGTGAAGGACCTGCAGTCAGATGGATCACCATAGCAAGGGGAAATAGAATATATAGCTATAAATAGATGAGGGGAACATAGAACCGAGGATCAAAGGAGGAGGGGTGGAAGAAGAGGGGGAGGGAGGGAATACAGGTAAGGTCAGCTAACTAAGGTCCATTTGAGGGTTTTAAGAAAACTTAATATTCTAGAAGCTACATGTGTGCACGTGTGTGTGTGTGTGTGTGTGTGTGTGTGTTCACCAATGGAATCACCAAATAGCAGGGCCAAAAGAGCCCCAACTGGACATCTCTCTTCACTAAATGAAGACTCCAGCTGCAGAAATAGGTTACATCTAATTGAGTAGTTCGCAAAAGGGGTTTCATAAGAGCCCTAAACAATACAGGCTGTTTGCAAAGACAATTGATTATGCTCCAAAAACTGTTGGTAAAGCCCATTGCTGAAGAAAACATCTATATAACACACTGAACATGGAGAAGTTGAGCCACTGCCAACCTACAGCCTTCACCCGACCTACGAGTGTTCATGGTACTGGAAGCTATTTTGCACACTACCACCAAAGAAGAAGGTTAAACACCAACCCAGCTATAAACCCTTCAATCTACAATGGTGACCTGCGTACAAGACGCATTAGCGCTATAGTGGACAAAGCCTTTGGAGCTAATCAAACAATATCTGATTGGATTTATGACCCATTCCATGAGATGGAATCCATCCCTGATACTGCTCAGGTGTCTCAGAACCAGAGACTAGATATCTCAGGGTCCTAGAATAAAACAAAATACTACTGTTTTGCTAATGAAAGAAAAGGTGTTGATTTGGGTGGTGGTGGGGAATTTGGAGGAAGCAAAGTCATAATCAGAATATACTATATCATAAAATATATCTTCAATAAAAAATAATAATATAAAGTGAAATTCTTGGTGAAAATTCTGTGAAATTAAAGCTTTTGTGGCACCATTAATGGAATGTCAAATAATGAGGGCATTATTATAAACATTGTAATAATTCCTCAAGGAGTTACAAATAAAATTTTCACATTGTCTGGAAGTCCCACAAATGATTACAGATGCCCAAAAGAACTGGAAAAAGAACCTCAGTATGATATTTTTGTATCCATAATCATAGCGGCAATATTTGTTGCAGCTCAGGTGTTGAGGAAAGTCAAAGAATGTCTATACACAAAGACTGGGTAAAGAAAATGTGGTAAATGAATTCAATGGGATAAGATTCCACATGAGGATGGAAAAGGATTCTGAAACAACACAGATAAATAACATTCTACAACACAGATGCACCTGTAGAATATCAGGTGAAGAGAAATAAGAGTTACAAAAGGACATATCCTTTATGATTCTACTTACATGAGGCAATCTAGATTACACAGGCAGAGAACAGGGCATTATCTGCAGTGCTAGTTAGAGGCACTTGATGAAGAGTTATAATTTCAGTTTTGATGAAATGATTATAAAGAATTATGATGGTTTTGATTGCACAGCAGAATGAATTATCTAATTCCAGTGATTTGCGCACTTAAATGATTAAGAAGATAAATTATTTTAACTGTATTTTACCACAATTTAATACACATGAAGGATTGATTTCATGAACGGTGCAGTGCATCTGCCCTATAGTTTATGAGATGCATGTATCCCAAGGCAGCTATAAATGAAGTCCAACACGCTTGTGGAGAAGAACTTGTCGCAGTGTCAAAAGGTTGGATGCATGTATATGAGATGAGGGCCTAAGAAATACATTCCTATATTATATTCCATCTTTGTGGCTAATTGATTATTTCCAAATACAATTTTCAGAGGAAATAAAATACATTTCCAGTTGAGAGTATAGGTTCAGTGCTTCATACACTTAAGTCTATGAGGCAGTCTATCAACTGCTGTATAGAAAGTTCTTAAAACTTGGTGCCATGCGAACAATGGGGGCTGATGAGAAGCCAAGGACAATGGCCCTGGGTTTTGATCCTACTTCAAGTTCTGGCTTTGTGGGAGCCTAGTCAGTTTGGATGTTCACCTTCCTAGACATGGACGGAGGGGGGAGCACCTTGGACTTTCCACAGGGCAGGGAACCCTGACTGCTCCTTGGACTGGAGAGGGAGGGGGAGAGGAGTGGGGGGAGGGGGAGAAGGGTGGAAGGAGGGAGAGGGAAATGGGAGGCGGGGAGGCGGGGGAAATGTTGTTTTTTTTTTTTCTCAATAAAAAATTAATAAAAAAAAAAAAAAAAAACTTGGTGCCATGAAAGCAATTACCGTCACAGCATTTCTCTCCTACATGATGTTTGGGACAAAAAGTCAATCGATAATTCTTCTGAGACAACTCCACTCTCAAGGTAAAACAGAAAAATAAGTCTCTTGGCAAAAAAAACAAAAACAAAAAACAAAAACACACAAACAAACAAAAACCAAAACACCATGATTCCTAAATCTCAAAGCACTCTCAGTGTTTAATAATGCAATCTAATGAAAGAAACTGATAATGAAGTTGCCCAAGATATTAACAAATCACATTATTTTCCTTTCTCTATCTGCCGCCATCAGTCTCCTGAAGGAAAGCAGGCAGCAATTCTCCTCAAAATAGAGGATGTACACTGAGTTAGGCATGCCAACATGGTAAATTTACCTTTACTGGGAAGGAAACTTCACTCTGAAAGCAATATAGCAGTGCATGGGTGCAGCCATTTCTGGGATTTACTGGTTCTCTGTGCAAGGCAAAACTAGAAATTCTTTCTTGCTAACAATTATAGTTAAAGACATGAGCCAGTTCTTAAGATTACATTGCTTGGATGTTGAAATATGGGCGGCGGGGGCTGCGTCCCCAGCACCCCAGCCGCCTGCTCGGCTAGCTTATGCCCGAAATAACAACACACAAACTGTATTCTTTTAAACACTGCTTGCCCATTATATCTAGCCTCTTCTCGGCTAACTCTCACACCTGGACTAGCCCATTTCTAATCATCTGTGTAAGCACCCCAAGGTGCGCTTACCAGGAAGATTCTAGCCTACATCCATCCTGGGTTGGAGCTTCATCGAGTGTCTCCCCGAGAGCTGAGCTATGGCGTCTCTCCGGGAGAGCGGAGCATGGCTTCTCTGCTCTAGAGGGCAGAGCTGTCGAGTCTGAGCTCACTTCCTCTTACTCCCGACATGCTATTCTGTTTACTCCTCCCACCTATGTTTTAACCTATGAGGGCCAAGCAGTTCCTTTATTACTTAACCAATGAAAACAGATTGATATACGACACTCCCACATCACTTCCCCTTTTTCTGTTTAAACAAAAAAAGGAAGGCTTTAACTTTAACATAGCAAAATTACATATAACAAAACAGTTATCAGTAAAAATTACAATAATCTCTATCATAACTAAGAAAAACTATAACTATAACTAACTATTCTTAACTCCATCAAAGACTCCAGAAAGATACAATATTATCTAAGCAAACAAGAAATAAGCAACTTTCAAAACTCTAGAAATGACAGAGACATCTCGCTGCCTGTACAGTCACCCAAAGTTTCTCTGTACCGTTGGGGCATCCATCTTCAGCCTTCAGGCCCATAGTATCCAGCAGACATTTCCATGAAGCAGGAAAATTTAAAGTCAGTTCAGTCACTATCTGTTGTGTCCTGCAGAATGTCTTGCAGACTCCTTCATGAATCAGGAACCCCGAAAGATCATCTCACCTTTAGGCAAGTTCAGTAGTCCTCTCTGTGTCCAGTTTATGCAATAGTCCAGGCAAGAGCAGTTTCTTGCCCAAATGGCTATCAAATTCCATAAGGATCCTCTTCGATGCCCATCTTCCTCTTGAAGTAGATTGGTGCTGCCAGGAGCAGAGTGTCTCATTGTCATGAAAAGTCCTAAGTTATTAAAACATTAAATAGCATATTCCGTAGTCTTTGAAAGATATGAAGAATGCCGATCTAACTGAAATATATATCTATATATCTAGAAAATCTAACATAACTATAAACTTGACTATTATAAATGATTATCCATTAACAACCTATATACATTACATTTTTAAATGTACTACACAATCACAATACCTTAATCAAGATTAGAAATACATATACATATAACAAAATTGACCTTAAATCTCTATCAATAAAGCAAAATCTATACTAATGCAAATTATTCATATCTATATCATATCCCCCTTTAAATGTAAAAGAACGTTTATAAACCATATTTGGGAACATGGGCGCAGTTTTTTCTCTCCAAACTGCTTCCTGCTGAATGGGGGCGTCGTTAATTAGGTCTTTCATGGTATAACCTGTGTGCTAGTTTCATCTCAGTTGGCAGTTGAGCGAAGCAATTTTCTGAAGATGTTTACAGTAACCCTTCAGGAGGGCGTGGTCCATCACACCATATTCGGATAGAAGAAATCCACAGACTCGCACCCTCTGTGAAAACAAAATAAGAAATTCCTTTCCAAAGAATCACGTCCTTAGATCCAAATTTCAAAGTCAAGGCATTTTCAGAATATCTATGTTGTATTAGTTCAGCAGCATTTATAAACAAATATCTTTTAGTAGCTTTTGCTCCTTCCTCAGCATTCAAACAATTCAAAGAGAGCATAATAGCATACAGTATCAAAATTCTCTGTGTATTTCCCATCTTCGTACGCTTTATTTTAACCTCTATTTTGTTTATTTTTACTTTTATTTTATATTCTCTGTATCTTTGTCCTGGAATAACTCTGTAGACCAGGCTATCCTTGAACTCGCAGAGATCCGCCTGTCTCTACCTCCCAGGCATTGGGATTAAAGGTGTATGCTACCACACCTTGAAGTCACAGAGGTCAATCTCCCTCTGCCTCCGAAGTGTTGGGATTAAAGGTGTGTACTACCACACCCAATTACTTTCTTCCTTTTTTTTACTTTTAAGAACTTTTAACTTTTAGCTTGCATATATTTTTAACACACTGTAAACGTTTCATTTAGAAATTTTCTTTGTCTTTGAATCTCTCTTTACTGTATATCTCTCTTTTTCTGACCACACGAGCCTTTAAATTACCAAACAATATCAGTAGGACTAAAGCCGTGGCTTTGATGGCTGGATCCAGCCCATTCCTTAGCTTTCCAGCCTCTTGGCTGAGGTACTGGCTGTAGCCATGTTTACTGCCACAACTCTATGGCATTTCAAGGTCCCTGCCAGCAAGCGAGCTTCAGCAGCCTGTGCTTGCAAACCGCACGAACCGCCTGCGTAAAAGAGTCAGAGTTTGCCCTGGCAGGATAGCCCAGAAAGCCGGCATTTTTAAACGGCGCAGCTTTTTTCCTGCTAAGGCTGAAAACCGAAAAGCATGCATTCACTTTTCGTCGACACCGTTTAAGTGTTTTGTGGCAGGACCTCTTAATGAGCTGCAGGGATTTGCAGCTAAAGCTGAGTCAGGAAGCCTCTCTTAATGAGAGCGCTTGCTTGCTTCTAGCAAGCAGAGCAGACCCAAGAAACTGCTGCTTGCTACCAAGAAACCAGGTGCAATGCTTTCATTTTGTTCTAGAATTACTTCCCAAGCTGTCTCAGGCTTTATGTGGATACAGTTGTCCACGTTGGGCGCCATTTGTTGAAATATGGGCGGCGGGGGCTGCGTCCCCAGCACCCCAGCCGCCTGCTCGGCTAGCTTATGCCCGAAATAACAACACACAAACTGTATTCTTTTAAACACTGCTTGCCCATTATATCTAGCCTCTTCTCGGCTAACTCTCACACCTGGACTAGCCCATTTCTAATCATCTGTGTAAGCACCCCAAGGTGCGCTTACCAGGAAGATTCTAGCCTACGTCCATCCTGGGTCGCTCTCCCGGAGAGACTTGGAGGTCTAAAGCTCTAGGCTTGAACTCCAAAAGTATTCAAAAGCTAATAACAAATTATATTTTTACAAAGCACTTTTGAATCAACTCTATTTTCTATGTACATGGCATCCATAGCTTTATGAGTATGTCTCTGCCCATAAAAACAATAACATTCAAATTATGAAGCCTTTGAAAGAGAGAATGGTACCATGCTGGTTTCTGTACTCACCTCCCAGATCAAACTGCCAATTACCTACAGCTGTCTCCCAGCACTTAGGGGTTCAGAGAGAAAACTTCCCCATGCATGCGTGTGGCTAAGCAAATATTTATCTGTTCGCCCTTTCTCTTTTTAATTGCAGCTGCTCATTCCCCATAAGTGTTTTTTTTTTCAAGTGAATAGCAGGGAGGCTGTAGGAATGGTATGTGTTGAACTCAAAAGTGTAACAATTAAAAATGAGAAGTGTTTGCAGCACTGAATAATGACATTCTAATGAAAGACACCAATGATGAGGTTGTCCACAATATTGTTTGGTTATCATTAACAAATCATATTATCTTTCTCCTCTCTCTGTAGCAATCAGTCTCCCAAAGCAAACTATGTGGTAAATTCTTTTGACAGAAGGCAATTCCGTTTCTCCATTTCCCCCTTAACTCCATAATGGAAGCCTAATGAATACCAGAGGTTTCTGTGAAGAGCACAATATTCATCTATTGTATTACTGATTGAAAAGAGCTTGCTGCATATTCAGACAGATATAAAGAACCTGATTTTCAAACAAATAGTTTTGATAGGATAGGCAGATTCAGGACAAAGCTAAATTGTATTTAATTATGCTACTTTGCGGGGCTCTTATGATGGTTTTCCACATGTCAAGTAATATCTCTCATATCTTTAAAGAGTATTCTGATATGTAGAGCATATTCCTCAATTAGCTACATCCATTTTAATTCCATTTCTGTGTATCAATACTTTGGGAGGAATGGCATAATAGTTGCCTCGGGAGTCAAAATATTGTCCTAAATAAAGATTTGAGGACTAACATTTGAGACATTTGTGCCTGTGGGGACTTCAGCTTTCTAAAAATAATTTGGATTTTCTAAAAAGCTGAAGCCATTTTTGATTTCATGTGTCTCAACTGTCTACAAGCTTAAGCTTAGTTTTGCAAAGAAACATGTACAGTACTGTAAGAAATGTGTTGTTTCTAGTGTATCTTTTTTGACACCTCAAGTACTGAACATCTTGCAGAAGTGAGGGCTTGAGGACATTATCTTAACACTTCTACACGTAGCTCATACTTTGTGCTTTCTCTATCTCTCCAGTGTTAACTGAGAAATATACGGACACATCTGAAATGTTTTTTACTCAGAACAAAAGCACAATGATTGGTAATATTAGATTTAAAATACACAGTGTGAAACTACTGATTCATGGGGAAAAATCTTGACTTTGTTACATTCTCTCTCTCTCTCTCTCTCTCTCT
>JABTXL010005037.1:23295806-23326317 GCA_025134845.1 Neodon shergylaensis
GATAGATAGATAGATAGATAGATAGATAGATAGATAGATAGATAGATAGATGATAGACAGATAGATATAGACAGACAGAAAGATAGATGATAGTTGATGATAAATAAGTAGTAGGTGACCAGTAGACAGATGATATATAGATTTATGGTATTTTTTATTTTCTTTTTACCTCCAGAATTCTCTAGCAATTCTATATTGGCTACCAGCAGAATAGAAGGGTTCTAGAGAGAAGATTTTAGAAAAATAGATTCCTTAGAAGTATAATATTGAATTTGACAAAATAATGGATGATCCTTAGACTTTCTGTTTCCTCAGAGTTCCACTAAGGAGCCCCTTCCAAAAATTATGTCTAATCAGTAATGTGCCTATAACCTTTAATGAATTGTGAGACATTAAGAATGTCTACAATGAACCTACATATATGTGGCCAAACCATGTCCTGTGATTCCTAACAACTCTATCTTCAGTGTGTGCCAGGGATCTTATGACATGCATCAAATAGAAATACAACTCAAGCAATTTTAAAAGGGATATGGAAAGATATCCATGGTCTTTCCCTCTTGCGTCCTAGCTCATAAGCTAAGACACATGAACACAGAATACTATCACAGATACAGTGTGTAGTATTTGACAGTCAGCAGCAAAGATGGTGACCATACTTTACAGCTCAAGGATGACTGGGTTTAGAAACCCTTGGCCCTTTCAAATGTGGGGGTAGACCGAGAAACAGCCCCCGCGAGAAGATGCACACCATGGACAAAGAAGATTCTAGAAACAGAAAACAGAGCAAGAGTGGGAAAAGTCAGAAATGTTTATCTCAGAGCACACGATCTACAGGAAATCTTAGGGAGCACCTGTCCAGTTTTCTATTTCTCTTTTTACTATTTAGTGCATCCAACTGAAGCACACAATAGTAGGACTCATCTGCTCCTAATTCTGCTCCCACTACTTGCAACTTGAAAACTAACCAGCTTCAACAGATAGGGGAGAGAAAAGCAATTTTTTTTTTATCAGTGCCAAATTGCTAGCCCAGAAAGCATACATACAAGGAACATTATGTACATTCAACAGGTTATATTTAGAAATATTTATGTATATAAAATGTGTATACACATTCATCGAAAGAGAGAAGAAATGAATTTGTAGGGGAGCATGATGGGCATTTGGGAGGGTTTTCAGGGAGGATAGGAAAGGGAGAAATGTTATTAATTTTTAATCTCAAAAATAAACAACAAAAAGAAAAGCCAGTGACAATGATATGATTAAGTACATTAATAAATGGAGATTATTTAATCTATTTACATATATTAAATATATATTTTATATATATGCATGCAAGGGGAGACAAAGAAAACTACTCTCCATTTCTCTTGTATCAAAAAACAGAGTGACGCTAACCAACATGAGTAGAGAGCGTTGTCAGTAAGCAAAGTGTGATAGGAATTCTAAAATCTGAGAAGAAATGACACCTGTACTCTATGATTGTAAAGCTTATAAGCTTACCTATTGTGAATACTTATAACTGTATCACATTAGTTCATACAATAGCCTAAAGAATTCTGAAAAATCTGTCGTTTAACATTCACTTGGCCACAGGAATTACCAAGAACTTTAACAGCACAAACTACAATAGCAAGCAAAATATACCAAATTAGAATGTCACAGTCTCACTATTTGCTCAGTTCTACTTAGAATATGATTAGTAGCCCGGAGCCCTTTCTCATAAGTGTGTCACCCTCTTGTAACTTTTTAAATTGTTCATGTCACCGGAACTTAGAAATAAGGTTCTTAATGAAGAGCTTTAATACACTTAATAATTGGATTTACCTTTTCTAAGAAAAAGTTAAAAATACCTCCACAAATGTAACTATAGTCCATTAAAATAGAATGTTGAAATGAAAATGGCAAGTAATCTTTGCAAAATATCTGGAATGGTCTGTGAATAGGTCAAATCATAGAGAGATGAAAAACCTATGAGCTGGTCCAACTTATAGAATGTCTCTGAAGCTACCAAAAGTCTTTCATCTGGCCTCGGCTCCTGTGTATGTTTTCAGTGGAAGAAACCACTGTGTGAAGGGTTAGAGTAATCCCTGCAACACAACTGTTTCAGAAGCTACTGTAAACTGCAGCTACGTCAATCTTATCTAAGGAACGTCAGACGTTGTTCAAAGACTCTGAATCAATGTTGCTATATGATGTTCATCCCCGAAACTGAGAACTTTGATGAGGTTGACCAATTCCAACAAAGGAATTGTGATTGTGAATCAGTGTGTAAAACAAAAGGAAAAAAAATACAGTCAGTCAAGTTTCGAGCTGCGGAAGGGTCATTTTTACTGGACATTTCTTTGGTAGTGTCTCCTCATCCTTATAAAATATGTTAAACACTCAAACTTTCCCTGTACATGAAATAGCTTTCAGATGTTTCATATCAAAATATAAACAGCAAAACTGCAATATTATTACATTGTCATGAAGTCTGCTTTAAATGACTTTGCATCTGTTTTTTTTTTTTTAATTTTTGAATAATGTGAGCACATTTTGGGGAAAAAGTATTTCTTCAAGTGCCTTGAGATCCTATCATCGTTACATTTATTAGCAATCATTGTTTTTCATAATGACATTGTTACTGTGATGTCTGAAAAATACAAAGTACAAAGAAGAAAAACACATCCTCAGAAAAGTAACAATAAGCCAAATTGAGAAAATCTAGCTGCAAAAAGAAATCATCGTATCCAATTGTGTCACATTTCCAGCTAATAAACAAAGGTTCAAAGAAATGTAAATCAACTGGTTTTCCTAGCACACTGAAGAAAGCCAGCAATGTATATATTTATATCAACCCTCTCCCTCTTATCCTGGTTGTCATTCGTCTAGGATACATTTTCTTTCTTTCTTTAATTTATTCTGTGAAATTTTAAAACCTAGATATATTTCATTGCCTTTATTATAAAGTATGGGTGATAACTTCTTAAAAATTGGAACTTGAAGGAACCCAGCTACTCATTTCAATGTTCAATATGGTTTTAATTATAGTTCCTTGTCACATTTGATGTTAAATGATAGATTTCAATGATTCAAATAAATATAAAGAAATCATAATTATCTCATTATTATTTTAATTCTAGCCTTTTAAAATATCTTTTGATATAAAATATGCATGTATAAATTCATTCTAGATTATTATAGATGTCCAAAATATTGCATTACCGGATGAGTTGTACAACAAATTAAAGCTTTCACCCTAAGTGCTGTTTCATATTGTGATTAAAACGTGAAAGGGTTCTCTATATTCTTCATTTCTAAATGGTAATGTTCACATGCATATATATCTTTTCTTTTCTTTGTTAGTTATCTCATCTAAAATAATCTAAAACCAGAAGGGAAAAACAAATGTAAGAGAACAGTCTGCTTGCTTTAGGGATTCAGGTCAACGATGGTAGATTTGTCAAGATTAGTCAGACTATAATATTATATAAATACAGTGTAGCATCTCTCTACATAGATTCACTTTCATCTACAGAACGTGTGTTTCATCAATAGAAGCAGTGAATGTTGGCATAAATGACCTTAATAAAAATATGAAAATATGTTTTGGTTTCTTTGGTTGACTATATTATTTTATATGAAATGTTAATTTTTAAACTTTTGCTATATTTACTATAATCCAAATAACCACAGAAGCTACATACCTAGGAAGGGTTTGGAGGAGGAAGGTATCATGGAGAGACAAAGGATAACTTTAGTAGAAGGATTAAATGAGGATAGGATGGAGAACGGGGTAAAGGAGAGGATGTGGGGAGGAACAACTGACACTAAAGCCTATATAAATCCCTTGGAAACCCACTAGTACAGAAACTTTCTAAAATCTATACATATATAAAAAGAATTCAAATGGAGTCACCACGTGATGGCTATCCTTGGTTGTCAACTTGACTAAAACTGGAATTAGCCAAAACCCAAATGTCAGGGAATACTTGTGAGGGGTTTCTTTTTACTTACTTAAATCATTTTAAGTGGTAAAACCCACATCTAATCTGGATCATTAAGGTAAGGAGACACACCTTTAATTAATCCAGATCTTTTGTATTGAGACATTTCTACTTTAATCTGGGCCACCCCTTTTGCTGGCAGCCTATATAAAGGACATGAAAGAAGGAAGCTTGTCTTCTCCTCGTTGCCTGCTTGCTCTCCCTCACTTTAGCCAGCAAGTCCATTTCTTCACTGGCATTAGAACCTACTCCTTTGGAACCCTAGTATATAATGAAGACTAGCTGAGACACTCACCCTCATGGATTGAACAACTACCAATTCCTGGACCTTTCTTTAATAGACAGCCATTGCTCAACTATCTATAGCACAGCATGTAAATTATTCTAACAAATCTCTCTCTCTCTGTCCTTAAATTATAGATATATATTATATATATACAGTATATACTGTGTGTATATATATGTATATATATTCTAGAGAATCTTAATATATCACATAGTTATTGAGAGAATTCCCAACTGAACTTTTTATGCTATGAACTAAAACCTCCAGTGTCAAAAATGGATTCTATCTTGTTGAGACATGTGTTGTGAGGAGGAGCGGGCTGTATCCCGCCACCCGGCTAGCTTAACCCCCAAATTAATCACACAGAAATTGTATTAATTAAATTACTGCCTGGCCCATTATCTCTAGCCTTTTATTGGCTAACTCTCACATCTTGATTTAACCCATTTCTAATAATATGTATTGCCACTTGACTGTGGCTTACTGGCATGAGTCTAACCAGTGTCCTACTCAGGCAGGAGAACCATGGCATCTGCCTGACTCTGTTCTTCTTCCCAGCACTCTGTTCTGTCTTCCCCGCCTACCTGAGTTCCACCCTATCAACTAGGCCAAGGCAGTTTCTTTAAAAACCAATGAAAGCAAGACAAATACAGAAGGACCTCCTACACCAGACATGAGTCATTATTTTGATTTCCCAATCCCCACAAGCTGAAGTGGATGTCATCGGTTGTACTCTGCAGCATGATTGAAAGGCCCTTTTGTTGAATACAACATTGACTTATGTCCTGAAATACAGAGAGGCCAGGTTGATGCCCAACTGGAAGCTTCACTGCTACTGATGAGTGTTAAAGATGTCATTGTTTTTTACTGCCAAATAGTACTCCATTTTGTAAATGTAGCACATTTTCTTGATCCATTCTTTGGTTGAGGGGCATTTAGGTTGTTTCCAGGCTCTGGCTGTTACAAATAATGCTTGCATGAAATCAGTTGATCAAGTGTAGTGTGATTGTGCCTCTTTTGAATATACGTCCCGTAATAATATTGCTGGATTTTGAAACAGATGGAAATTAACAAAGAGACTTACCTGGACAATAGGCAGACTTCAGAACTCTCAGTCCTTTGTGAGATAGCTTCATCAAATTCTTTCCCCCGAGGCTCAGGATCTGCATGGAATGGAATACAGAAAGTCTGTAAAATGCTTGAGGTTATGGATAGCTCTTTGAAAACAATGTCTCCTAGGCTCAAAAGGACTGATGCCCATATGAACTCATAGTGGCTCGACTGGCACAGGCAATGACTTTATAGGTTCAAGACAAACAGGAGCCAACACTGAGAAAAGGCAGTGGAAACAAGGTCCCACCTCTAACACAGAAGCCATTTGAAACTGATAGCTGCTGACAAATGGAAAATCAATTTTCTCAGTTGGAGTATCCCTGGATATACCAACCACACTCTAGGACAGGCCCCAAGCTCAAAAGTAATTGGTCAAGACAAAACAACTCCAAGTGTTCGTATGTAGAAAGAGCTTTTTGTTTTGTTTGGGAATTTGTATTTTTCTATTTTTTGCTTGTTTTTGTTTTTTTAGCTCATTCTTTTTTATTTCTTCTTTTTTTTTTAAAAGGGGGTTGTGTGAATAGGAAGGTAAGAAGTATCTAGAAGGAGTTAGATGAATGAAAAACTTGATCAAAATATATTGTATGAAATCCCCTAAAATAAAATCAAACAATAAATAAAATATATAAAGTTTATTTGGTAGCTCAGGAAAAAGCCCTTAACCGCTGAACCATCTCTCCAGCCCGGTCTTCTTAATTTTTTGTTTAGAATGTTTGCATTTAAGTTCAAGAAATATTCTTGAGGCAGGGTCTGACAGAATAGCTCTGACTGGCCTGAAACTCAATAAATACATAGACCAACTGGCTTCAAACTTATCGGGATCTGCTTGCCCTTGTCTCTTAAGTGCGTGAATTGAAGTTGTGTGTCACCATACCTGGTTCTGAAAATGTTTTGATCTGATGTTTTGTTTTGTGTGTTGTCTTTGTCTAAACTGGATATCAGGATCAGGATAATGTAGGAAAGTAACTTTATCCCCTTGGTTTTTCAATCCTGAATACTACAAAAGGGAGGGAGGGAGGGAGGAAGGGAGGGAGAGGGAGGGAGGGAGGGAGGATCAAATCAGTGATCTAAATTTCTACCTCAAGCATCAAGTAAGGGGATGGTGTTAAAGAGATGGCTCAGCAGTTAAATGCACTAGCCCCTCTTCCAGAGGACCTTGGTTCTATTCCTAGCACCCATATGGAGACTCAAAATCTTCTGTAATTCCAGTCACAGAGGCTCTGGCAATCTCTTCAGGACTCTTTGGGTACCAGGCATGCAAGTAATGCACAAACTTATATACAGGCATACACATAAACATATAACATTTCTTATCATTCCTATTCTGCCTTACCTGTTTTGTTTTATGCTTCACATATTTCTAGGAATTCTTTTAGTGTCTCTAAATATAATACCCCCCCAAACAACTAGAAACCATACCTATTTAGACTCAAAACTAGGATTCCTGATACAGTTTCCAAATTTGGTTTAATGGTTTATGGATTGCACTAACTAGAACTAACTATTTACAAAGCCATTGGCTAAATCCTCTGGATTCTCCTGGAGATGTTCTTCCTTACCTGAGGTGGATTATCTGCTTCTGATACTTGTCAGGCAGGCATCTATGTCATCTTTCTCAATCTGAATTATTGCCATTATCCCAATACTACAATCCCACTATTCTTACTTTGTTTCTTCAGTTATGACTCTGAAATAGCTTGTCCCCAAATTTATTTTTCTAGCAGTAGGTGTTTGGGAGGTGTGTGATATATGTGTATTGAAAAGAAACAATGATTTTAGTGCCAGGCAGTATAAACCTTTTTTATTTTTTTAAGACAGGGTTTTTCTATAGCTTTGTGACCTGTTCTGGAACTGTCTATTGTAGACCAGGTTGGCCTTGAACTCACTGTGCTCCGCATGTTTCTGCCTCCAAGTACTGGGATTAAAGGCTGTACCACCACTGTCTGGCCACTACAAACTTTTGATTACTCTCTATTGTTATCTATATCTTAAAAGTTTTATATCCACTAACATTTTGCTTGTGTGTTTTAAACAGAATTCAAAACCTTCCTCTCAGTCTCCTACTGCTAGACTTCTTCACCATCACCTAAATGTCTAGTTACTGAGGAGAATAAGCTCTCAACCAAATACTGACTCTAATAGAGTTTTCAATAACAGTCCTGTTACAGTTAATAAAACTGATTGGGTATCTTAATTAGCTCAACCATGTCTGCAATATACCCTCTTTTCTCTTAATTGACACATTCTAATTTTCTAAGAAATTACGTCAAGCCTAGTTTAAACACAAATTTATAGATGCATGCTTCATGAAGGAGTTTTGTTGTTCTTTTCTAATAAGTTCACAAAACATTGGGCATGCATGATTCTTCAGATAAATATTTCCAACACCCAACCTTGCATTGTTTTAAGGACGTTTCCACAGCATCGTTCTCAATATTAGTCTCCTTACCAAGGAACATCACTGTTCCTCCAAGATTGAGCTGCATTCCCCGTGTCATTAGCTAGTGTGTGCAGACTATAGCAGCTCAGAGTAATAATGCTATACAACAGACTGCTAGAGGACCATTGTGGAAACAATATCTCAGAAAATTGTTTAAGGTCCAAGCATGACTCCTATGTTTTAGGCATGTAGTATCTATTTCTACCCAAGTACTTCAGTATGAACTAGTTCTATTGTTATCAAGGGATTTTTAGTTACCTTGAATACATAGATCTTTCTTTTTAAGCTTCAGCCAACATTTATGAGGACATATTATTGCTCTTCCCTTTCGACCTTAGCTTCGTTCACGGCATTTCCTCTTTATCCTTCATTTTACCCAAGTAAAGAAGCTAAGTAAGTGTTGGATGTCTGGCATCCAGGCAGATAATTTTAAATAGAGATATACTTTGGGAATTTTGGGGGAATTTATAGGGTATACTTAGAAACCAGAGACTGAATCATTCTAAATTTAGGTGGTAAGATATAAGGAAAGTTGGAGAGAATGAAAGAAAAAGGAATAACATAACCATAAGAAGAAACACGGAGGGCATACGATGGAGCTCAGTTGTAAAAGAGCTTGCCTAACATCTTTGAAGCCCTGAGGTCTGATGTCCAGCACCACATAATACTTTGGTGACACACACCCAAAATCTCAGGTATGGGTAGGTAGTAGCAGGAGAATAACAAGTTCAAGGTCATCCTCTGCTAAAGGGGCAAAAAGAAACTGTTTCAAAGGAAAGAAACAAGAGGGAGAAAAGTCATCAGGAAAGTATAAAAGCCATGGAAACAAAGTTTCAAATGGTAAAAAAAAAAAAAAAAAAAAAAAAAAACCTGTCAACTGTGTTAAATAATATCATATTCTAAATAAGGTGAATAATGATAACTAACCTTTAATTTGACAATAAAGATAGAATGCCACTAATTAACTTGACAAAACAGTTGCAATTGTCAAGATCAAAAGCCAATGGAGTAAATTCAGGGGAAAATCAGATGGTAGCTCGGGACAGTCACTGTAGACAACTATTTTGAGAAGTTTTTCTGCAGGCGGAACCAAGAGGAGACAAAAATCAGCCAAGACTTTCTGATCAAGGTGAGAGTTTTTGCTTAATTAAAAACATCAGTGTATATGTTTATGAGCAGGGATAACATATAGGAGAAAAAGAAGAATTGTCAGGAAACAACCTTAAAAAGCCAAGGCCCTTATTTTTTTTGTTTGTTTGTTTTGTTTGTTTTTGTTTTTCGAGACAGGGTTTCTCTGGTTTTGGTTCCTGTCCTGGAACTAGCTCTGTAGACCAGGCTGGTCTCGAACTCACAGAGATCCACCTGCCTCTGCCTCCCGAGTGCTGGGATTAAAGGCGTGCGCCACCATCGCCCGGCTTAAGGCCCTTACTTTTTAAGTGCAAAAAAACGTACAGTATCTCTAGTTTGTTTGGCCATGCGGTGACTTGCATAGAGTAAGAACGACTTACATTTAATCAGGATTGCATTCGCCTAAACAAGTATAAACTGTGTGACAGCATAACATGAGGTTTAAAACACAGTCTAATATGGAAAAGAATTGCTGAGGGACTTAAGACATGGACAGCTAAGAAGTATAAAAAGGGGAGAATCGAAAGACTGAAGGTCTTTCTACATATTTTTTCTAGATTTGGAATACAAAAGTGAATGAAGGTAGATTTAAAAAAGAACGTGTTCAGATTGCAATAGGAGAAAATAGAAGAGAGAGATGTTTAAAACAAAGACAGAGATCAAGCTGTTGTCTTTGAGGATGATCAAGTGTAAACAATGACCTTGAGAAACAAGAGACACTCCAGGAAAAAGTCCCCAAAGAAAAGAATGCCCAAGAACAAAAGTATCCATATTATAGAACATTGAGTGTGAAGAGCTATCAGGACGTGAGTCAAAGGAGAATATAGAAAAGACTCAAACTCCTTTTGGAAATCAGAAATGATGGAAATATTTACAAAGACAACAGACATCCATGTTGTCTCTGTTAACAAAATGAATGCTTTGAATAATATCATTATAGATTTAATGATAAGCAAGAGAGAAACTCCATGAAAACGTGAACTGAATGTTACTAATATCCTTAACTTTTCACTGTGCGTATGTTGATGGTTCTCTGCTACCCACAAATGTTTAAAAACATTTACTTTGCTTTTTGAAATTAAAATATATTTACATCATTTTTCCCTCTTCTCCTTTTTCCTACAACCCTCCCCATGCACACCCAGATTTGGTCTCAAAATTATGGTCTCTATTTATTTTATTTGTTGTGATATATGTAATATATGTATATTTATATGTAATATATTCAATTAAAGTATATATTCATATATACATACTCACACATATATATCCTACTCTGTACATAGAAAGTCACTTGTAAGTATATGATTTCAGGGCTATCATACTTTATTTTTAAATCACATCACAAGGACTGTTGGGAGCAGTTCAACTCTTTCGGTGAGGTCTTTTATGGGTCATTACTATGTCTTCACTGATAACTGTTTAAAGGATGACTTGTGGTCATATTTGTGACAATGAAATACCACAGAGCTTTCAATGCTTATAGTAAGTCTATTGTTATTTTTCTTTCTTTTTTCTTAAAAACATCTTCTAAAATTGACAATATCTTTCATCTTCCGGTTGCTATTGTGCATGAATATAAAACTTGTGCTTCTTGCTCTCTGCCCAAAAGTAAAGAAGAAAAACAAGGAGAGAGAAGAATTCAAATAATCCCAGGCTTATTGTGTTTATTCAGAAAAACAGTAGTATTGAAAATTTCCATTTATATGAGTCAATAAATTTCCTTATAGTTTAAGAAGGGTCCTTTTGATGGAATTTTTCTCTTCCTTTGATAAAATAAGACATGTAATGCATATGCAAAGAAGATTACAAATGTTGATAAAACTTCACATAAGGAATAGAAATGCAAATGGAATCACTGAACAATCTTCACCTCAAAGAATGCATCACACCTTCCATGGATATACTAACTATGGGGTTATCTTAATTCTCTGGAATATCCATAGGGATTACCTGTGTCTTAACTGAGGAAAGGACACTGTTTCTTATTTTTATAAATTAAGCTAGGAACATTTAATTGTCTGGTATATGGCTTGAAAAAATCATTTAAATTGTGAACAGTCTGCAAATGCAATAACTTTTTTAAGTAAGCGAGTAAACATGGAAGTCGAAACTAGTGATCAGAGAAACTAAAACTGCATCAACAACTAAAAATATAAAAAATATGTAAGCATACAAAATGTGTTCCTTAAAAAAGGAAGAAATTATTTGAAAGGAGATTTGTGGCCATGGAGCTCTCCAAGTATCAAGAAAAACTGAGGACGTGGAGTTGTGAGAATTCAACAGCTGCTATTCAGCTATTATCCCTAATCAATGATTAAAATAAGGTGGAAAAGCCAGGCGATGGTGGCGCACGCCTTTAATCCCAGCACTCGGGAGGCAGAGGCAGGCGGATCTCTGTGAGTTCGAGACCAGCCTGGTCTACAAGAGCTAGTTCCAGGACAGGCTCCCAAACCACAGAGAAACCCTGTCTCGAAAAACCAAAAAAAAAAAAGGTGGAAAAATCACCACAGTAGGAAGAAAGCGAAATATAGCAAGAGGGTAAATAGACCACAGATGCTTGACTGTGGCTCACTGGGGAAATAATTCTCAAGGAATGAAGCAAAGTACTTTTAGTTTGTACAGAATTATGTAATTAAGCGTGTGGGTTATTGGATTACCATTCTCAACTCCGTGCAAGCACAGTGAGAAGATTAACCATCTTTGCCATTATTCCAGTCTCTACAGTGTCCTTCTCTAGTGCACCAGGGAACTGAGTGACCTGCAAAATAATTTCTCTTGGTGCATTAGCAAACAGCAGGAGGTTCTGCATCCTTCTTTATGTTGTGTTTTGTTACAAGAACAGAATATTATCAATAGGGTTCTTTTTGTTGCTATTAGATCTTAGAATAAAGTCCAAGACAATGCAAAGTTTACATACAATTAAGAAAAAAAGTTTCATATACCCTTTAAAAATATTTGTGTGTGGGAGTGGTTAAGTGTGTGTTGGTGTGAGTTTATGTGGACCACGTGTATGTAGATACCCTCATTGGCCAGAGGGCACCAGGTCCCCTGGAACTTTATTTCCAGACATTTGTGAAATGCATGATGTGGGTGTTGAAAAACAAACTGAGTTCCTCTGCAAAGGAGGTAACTAACTCTCTTAACTGCTTAGCCATCTCGCCAGCCCTCAGTATAGTTTTCTTTTCACTATAATGAAGAGATTTGCAGTTTTTTTATTATTGTAGCATTGCCTTGCAAATACTGACTAAACAATATGCATTTAACCAACATATATATTCATATATGTATATACATAGGATCTAAATAAGATGTTTTAAGGAATTTAGAGAAACTCCATGTAAAGATGAAAAGGTATATGCATCTATAAAAGCCAACATTGTATATGTAATCACCAATTGGAACATATTGAAGATAAAATTAGATCCATGATAATCACCAAAAATAAAATTTTATTTTTCTCTGCCACAATGGCTCGACATCCATTGAATCCTAATGCATAACTCCCCTCCACATATTTCTGGAAACACATCTGGAATATTTAATGAGAGATGCAATACTAGTTAATGTCTTGGTTATCCTGAAACAATTCCCCATTTGCCCCTTTTTGGCTAAGACTGCAGAACAGATGTCTTCTGATTTTGCCAGCATAAGAAAGATGATTGCCACAGCTAGTGCACACCAGGGGCATTGTCACTGCTGTTGGTGTCTCCTGATGCTTGTACTCAGGCATCTGATGCTAGATATCCAGGGAGCTGATGTCTGCAAGAGCAGCATCAACTACGTCCTTGATAAGTGGCAAGTGCTAACTCAGCTACTCTTACTGATACTGTTGATCCCTTATACCATTGGGTCCTTCAGAAAGTTAGAGAAAATAGCTCATTATCTCAATTTTCTTTCTCCCCTTTCTCCCTGTCCCTCTTTAACTCCCTATATCTCACACTATCATTATTCGCTCTCCTTTTCTCTTTCTTTCTCATTCATTATCTTTCAGATTTTCTCTTAATCAGAGGTAGATAATTCTGTTTTAAGGGCTCTAGCAAACATGGTGCCATAAAGCCTTGCTAAACCATTAGATTACATTCCTAAACATTGGCCACTTTTTTGTGTTTAACTCATTCCTGATGATGAACACCAAGGTCCAAAGATTAAAACATCAAGATTCAGCTATGGAAGGTCCTCATTTGATTACCCTAATTTAAATGCCCAATCAGAACTTACCAATACATCCAAGCTCATTCTGGCACAGGTCCCTTTTCCTTCTTAAAATTAGCATTGCAAAGCTATTTGCTGCCATTTCTGCCCCTTTCAGATCCAGACACATTGTCTCTTTGACTTTATTAATAAAGGTATCTCTTTGAGTAGGAAATTGGTGTTTGGGGGTGGTCTGTGCTTTATCCGGGATCCAGTGGCGTGTATCCCTCCATGTCCCTTCACTATTGTACTGGACCAATGACTTTGAAACTAACTCCGGTCTATATTTAGAGTGGTCTAATTACTCATTGATAGGACTGATACACTTGAAACCAGCATTTGTCACTTTACAAGAATATTTTCAAGGTGTATCCACAGGGTCTTATATACTCAGTGTTACTTCAGTGAAACATTTCCAGAAATCAGACAAGAGTGTGCTGAAATCCCACTCCTTATTGGGTGTGATGTTAAGTATTGAAGATGGAATGATAAATAAGAACTCAATGTGAGCATTCAAGGAACATATAGTCTAAGGATTAAGTTTAGGAGTACATTGGAAATTGTAATTGAACTAATTCTAATATACTATATGAGCCTACTGATGGAGAACAAATGAGTAATAGTAATTAGAATGGCTTTTCCTGGAGAATAGCAATGTAATTTTAAACACATCTATTAAGAGAATTATTACATCAAATACCCCCCACACAAAATAAAAAGTCAAAGAAAAGCAGAGAAAATATAAATTTCAAAAGAATAAAACCAAGATGAAATGTGATATCTTAGAGAACTGGAGATGAAGATAATATAGATGGTTCCACGAAGTCCATGCAACATCTGATTGGAGAACAGGATGACAGCATAACACATTCTAAGATTGCCCTAACAGCTGAATGAATGAATGAGCAAGGTGACTGTCCATACTATCTTAACTTACAGAAGTTAAGGGAAATAAATGAAGGGAGGAAAGTTACAGAAATAAATGAAGGGAGGAAGGAAGGAAGAAAGGGAGTGAGGGAGGAGGGAGGGAGAGAGGGAGGGAAGAAGGGAGGGAGGGAAGAAGGGAGGAAGATAGGAAGGAAATCAGTGACTGCTGCATGCTGCATATCTAAGATAGACCTGACACATAATAATTATTACTCTGGAAGAATAAAATGAATGAATAAGTGTCATTATATACAATATACCTAATATTGAGCTAAATAATATGCATTAAACTTGGGATGAATAAGTCAATAAATGAATGAATGAATGAACGAATGAATGACCAAATTATGAAGGTTTTAAACCTACAAAACTAACGGCAGCTATAACATGAAGGTCATAGTATGATATTTCATGCATCAACATCAGTTGATACCTTTTGAAACTTTAATAAGAGTCTTAAAAGACATAGTTCAATTGCCTGCTGCTGCACTTACAATGGTTTTTGATGACCAAGACCAAAAAGGGGAAACAATTCTGTTTAAGTAATATAGGGAATGACTAATAATTATTATGTATTTACTGTGAGTCTGATATTATTCTAATTTTAATTTTATTATTTTTAATTTTTAAAAATCCTTGGTAAATTAAATGTGTGGGGTTTTGAAAAAAAGAAAAACGAAAAAATTCTTGGTAAAGTAAATAAGATTATTTTATTGCTTTTATAGAAGATGAGTGTGAATCATAAAGTCTTGACTAGTTCAGAGAGAAAATTAATTGATAGATATAACAAAACCAAATTTGAAACAAGGTAATCCTGCTCAAGATTAATCAGCTTTAACTTCCTTTTTATATTTCATATCACAAGAAAAATTATAACTACTTATTATTTTATGTGTAGGACTGATGACAGAAAATGTTTAAGAAAGTTTTCAAGGATAAAAAACTACAATAAATTTGGAAGGGGACTAATGAGTAGAAGATGAACAATAGAAAGATTCAAAGGTAAAATTCAAGTTTCTAGCTTGAGACAGTGAGGAAGTACCAAAAGATGCTGAGTGTGGGAAGAAATTGGGACACATGTAAGCTTTAATGTGGACTCAGTACCAACTGATGTTGAATAGGTACTTAAGACACTGATGTTGATGGAAATCTGGAATGCAGATTAGATGTACGTCATCAGCTTCAGCTGGTCATTAAAGTGAATGAGTATATCCTCATTTGAAGACTATATAGTGAGATGGGGGAAAGACTGTGACTGTGATGTACATGAAAATCAAAAGTCCCAAAAAGAAACAGATGCATCATCTCAGGAAAGTGTGATGTTATAGAAGTCAGAGGAATCAAGTGTTTGAAGGAAGAAACAGCCAGCCACAGATTCAAGCATGGCAGAGGTACTGAATAAGAAAAGATTAAACTACCAAATGAATATAACCGCAAGGAAGTAACTAGGGACTATGGGGAAAAATGGATAGATTATTACTGATGATATGAGATTTTTAGGATATACTAGGTATTCTAAGTAAAGTTGACTTTTGCTTAAAAATGCAAGTAATAGATAAAAAGAATACATTATAAGAAATAATAGAGAATAAACATCAATTTATAGGCATAGGAAAGGAATTCCTGAATTGAATTCAGTAACATAGTCATGAAATCAATGAGTGATAAATATAACTTCATAAATCTCTGTTCAGCAAAGACCACCATCATTTGAATGAAAAAGCAGCCTACAGAAAGAGATAAAAACATCTTTACCACCTATACATCTGACAGAAGATTAGAACAGATTATACAAAAAATTCAAAATATAAATACCAGCAAAACTAATTAAAATTTTGAGTGGTGGGACTATACAGAAGCTCTCCAAAGAAGAAGGACAAATGCCTGAGACATATATTTTAAATGTTCTACATCTTTGGCAATAATATTCATGCTAATTAAAATTTCTTTGACATTGCATCTTACCACAGTCAGAGTAGCTAAGATAAAAAAAATCAAATAACAACAAGTGATAGTGTGGATATTGGGAAAAAAATGTTTATTCACAGCTGGTAGGAATGCAAACTAGTATTTGCACTGTGAAAGTTCCTCAAATTACAGAAATACCTAAATCATGTGATCCGGCTGTACCACTCCTAAGCATAACCCAAAGGATATTATCTCCTATGTCAGAGATGCTGTTTATTCATGGTCATTGCTGCTTTATTCACAGTAGCCAGAAAATGGAAAACAGATTAGATGCTCATCTAGTGGGTATCTAGTTGATAAGCTAATTAGTGGATAACTAAAATGTGATACATAAAAAGAAAGGAATACTATTCAGCTGCATAGAAAAAAATTGAAGTTCTAAAATTCACGGGTAAATGGATGAAGTTGGAAACAATCATTCTGAGTGAGGTAACTCATATCCAGAAAGACAATTAGTCCCTGCTCTCTTTTGTATATCTTGCTCCTAGAATTGAATAATTAGATATGTATGTGTAAATTTGAGTGCCAATAGAATTCATGGAATTAGTTGAGAAAAACAAGGGGAAACAGATTTCAATGGAATGAAGAAGAAACACAGGTGCTATGAAGGCAGAAAGTGAGGCAACAGAACAAGAAGTGTTAAATTGAGGGGGATAGGAGGGCAGCTTAGAAGAGGAAATGTGTATGGGGGAACTTACACTAAAGACCTTTGAAAAAGCAGCCAAGTTCATTGGGGCTGGGGTTGCTACTGTTGGGATGGCTGGCTCTGGGGCTAAGATTGGAACTGTTTTGGGGAGCCTCATCATTGGTTATGCCAGGAACCCTTCTCTGAAGCAACAGCTCTTCTCCTACACCATTCTGGGCTTTGCCCTCTCAGAGGCCATGGGGCTCTTTTACCTAATGGTGGCCTTTCTCATCCTCTTTGCCATGTGAAGCACCTGTCTCCACCTCCCATAGTTCTTTTGTGTCCTGTCTGCCCTGTATGTTTTTTTTTTTCTTGTACCTCCCCAGGAAGTCTGGGGAAAGTGATTGGCTCAGTGTTTGACAGAGAAAAAAAAAAAAAAACAAATAAATACTGTATTAATAAGATGAAAAAAAAGAGAGAGACCATACCAAAGTGGGCTGGTACCTTAAAGACTATTGGTTGAAGGGGTTCTCATAGCACCCCCTTTTGTTTAAATAAGAGAGTTCCAAACCCAATATAAAACTATATACAATAAGAACAAATATCAAGTATAAAAATTAGAATTACAAGCAGTATAAACTTTATTAAGCAATAAACATATGATAAATGTTTCAATAATTGTTGAATCAAAAGTTACTTCCTTTTCTTGCTATAGGTCTTAGCTAATAAAGGCACCCCAAGACTGGTTAACATGCAGAGAATAAGAATCTGTAGAATACCCAACTTTAAATAGGACATTTACATCACACCCTTTACACACAAGGGTCAGGCATTGTTTTTAAAGAAGGGGCATGAAGTCAGTATGAGTCAGAAATTTATTTGTTGTTTTTGACATAGCCATTGCGAACAAGAACTCACAGTGGCTGTGATTGAATACACAAGTCCTGTACAACATCAAGACACTCAAAATCCCAGCATACACAGGGAGGAGGTCTATATTAGAAAATTTATTGCCAACTGAAGATTGCTGAGGTAGAAAGAGTAAGTTTTCTTCAGGGATGAAGACCATGAAATATTACCTATGTTCCAATAGGTGGTCCTACACTAACATACACACAGGTGGTATTAACTTTCCTCTGTGGGTACAAAATTAAAAGAGAGTGAGCACAAGAAATTTGTAGGTAAAAATGGCAGAAGAATGAAGTAGGACCTGGAGAAAGAATGATGGGTAGATGTGATCAAAATAAATTATATGCTCTATGAAATTCCCAAACAGTTAGAATCAACTCTATCCATCAAACTTTGAGATAGCTACAGTTGGAATCAGTATCTTGACTGCAGCACAGAAAGTCCTTGGAAGACTCGCAAGTTATGTATTATTTGAATTCTCGCTCCTTAAAGCCATGAAGGGTATTATTTTAGCATGTCTCATGTCTTGGAGTGATTTTTATATTAGTAAATGAGAAAAAGTGGATGCCTAAGAGTATAAGTAAATACTTTATCTGACTCTCTGCTCCTCTGCAGTCTGTCTCTAAGCATAATGGTAGAAAGTACAGATATCACGGGACTCAAATTCTTCGAGAACTCCTTGGCCACATATCATTTCCTACTTAGTAACATTGTGCATGTTTCACAGAAAATAATCTCACTGTTCAGCCTCCACAGCTGCTGTTGCAAATGGATAAGGGAATGGGAAGTTATATGAGGTCCTTAGAAGCCAAAGACGAATAATGTGACCAAAGATATTTTAAAAATGAATTTATTCTGTGTACGTTGGTGAGAGGAGAGTGAACGCATACTACAATATTTACAAATGTCTGAGGAAAACTTGTGGAAGTCAGTTTTCTCTCTTTATTACATGAACTTCAAGGAAACAGATTATTTCCTTTTGCCTGCTAATTTATCTGGCCAACATACGTGAGCATAGATTTGCAAAGGGGGTTCTATCCTCATAAAGGTTGTTTCTCCAATTTATGTGGCCAGCATTGACAAATACATACTAGGTTGAAATTTCTGTATTTCCCCAGCATACAGCTTCCACTGTGAAATGTAAGCCATGCTGGATCATTCAACTATGAGGATTTTTAATTGCTTTCTGCATGCCTGGGGAGACTCTTGATGTCGGAGATCGTTGTCATTTTCTACAATATCTGATACAATGGTATACTAATCTTTCATGGGATGTGTTTCAGAGCCAAAAGTACTCCTTTACTAGATTATATAGATGTTATAGAAAAGTGAAACAGGAAGTAGGGGTGCTTTTACCCACAGGCATGGAATAGGAAATCTTCACATTAAATGCCTCAAGGCAGCAACTGAGTACTGAATATATCTATTAAGCCATCTATTTGTAATTGTTCAAATAACTGAAAGGAATAATAACAAAAGTGTTTCTATACAAAAAACCCAACACACATATTCATTGGAAAGCACAAATATATTCAATGACCTAATTATAAACTTGGTGCTGTTAAAGGATTAAAGGGCATAGAAAACTGAATTGCAATGACATAAAAAATGTGGATAGAGGCAGAAAAGGAAGTATTTGATTGAAGTATAACCTTCCTGCTTCACAAATAATTTTAAAAGGAGAGAACAATAAAACCTTAGGTGAAATAAAAGTAACATTATATGATTAAAAGAAAAGGAGAATAAGAACTATGAAAATGTTAAGAATGGTTATTTTAACTTTAAATTGACTTTTTATTCCTTTTGATGGCATACACATACTCATTTATTTATTAACTATACATTAAAGTCTTCATGTCAGTCCTTCAGATAAATTATGAACAAGCACGATGCTATTCCTTCCCTCCTGGTGTATTCTGAATTTTCCCCTTCAAACAAATATCTTTATTCTGAAAATTCATCAGCCCTGAGCAAAAGAAGGAAAATAGAATTGCAAGCAATACATTTTGTAAATGTTTAAACATGTCTGGTAGTGAAGTACTTTTTCTCTTGCTGTATCAACGATGGCAAAATATCTAGCACACAGAATAGCAGAGATTGCAAAAACTGTGGGTATTATTGAGTTATTCCTAGGAATTAAGCATTCAGGAAATGGTGCAGTTTATATTTAGATACCTTGGGGAGACTCCACTGTTTGATAACATAATTGCACTAAATCCTGTTTACAGAGAGCAGACAAACATAATATGAAACCCCACATTCACAAGCTGATTTTTAACCCAGTTTTTCCTCAAAAGATTTCATATTTATTGCTAACAAAATAGTAGGCTGTTTCATCAGAGAATCGCACACACACATACACAAAGGAAATAAAACATGATTTAAGGAGTGGTGGTTTGCTTTCTTTTTTGATAATCTATGCTATTCTTCTGCCTTCTTACTTGGGTTTCATATCTTAAGAGTTTCAAAATCAAAAATGAATAGAGAAGATGAATAATTTCCATGTATGTGTTAACAAAACTTTCGAAAGAAAAAAAATGGAAGGAGTAAATAAAACCCATTCAAGACCTCAGCACTAAATTCAGAAGAGGTTATTAAATACCTCTTCTTAAATAAGAACCATTCAGTTTATTTCATTTATTCCTCCAGGAGTTATTGGGAACCTGGAATATGTTCAACACTACAATAATGAGGATCCATGTAATGCAATGACAGATCTTTCCTCACAGAGGACAGACACACATGCCCATACATACACATATTAACACGGTCCAGTTAGTATAAATGCTCTGAAGACAAATGCAAGCCAACTGATAATAATAGTGTATGGGAGACCTGTGAGAGAAGAGGAAATGGTCTTCATGGAAAAAAATCACAAGAAGTAACTCAAGGACAGAGCATTCCAGAAGGAAAATGCAGTCTTTCACAGACTAACAAAAATAGGTATGACATAGTCATAAAGATGCAAGAAAGACAGAAATGAAGAGAAGAGAAAGTTGTCTCCTCTTGCATACCAATTATTTCTTCCTATATAGTCTAGGAGGGATCATTGTGAGTTTTGTAAATTTTAGGGACTCAATAAGACTTGTAAGTTTTCTTTACTTATAGGGCCTTGGGCATTTTGTTTACTTCCGGAGTTTTAAAAGCCTCCCTACAGAAGAGAATTGCTATGGAACCATCCTTTTCCATCCTATGAATATGTATTATTCTCATTGGTTAGCAAAAAGTTGACAGGCTGGTATCTGGGCAGGAATTTAGGTGGAAAAGTCAAACTCAGAATGATGGGAAGAAGGAGGGCACAGTCAGGATAGACACCAGTCATCTCCCGAGTAAGCAGGATATGTAAAATATGAGGTAATAAGCCAGGAGCCATATGGCAAAGCATAAATAGAATATGGGTTAATTTATGTGTAAGAGTTAGCTAGTAACAAGCCAGAGCTATCACCTGAGCATTTTAAAGTAATATTAAGCTCCTGGGTTTATATTAAGCCTTTAGTGGTATTTGAGGACTTGAGGGTGGAATTGAAGCATCCACCTATAAAGAATCGATTTGGAGAAATTTAGATACACACCATGTGAACCGAATCATTTTTTTTTAAATATTTATTTATTATGTATACAATATTCTGTCTGCATGTATGCCTGCAGGCCAGAAGAGGGCACCAGACCTCATTACAGATGGTTGTGAGCCACCATGTGGTTGCTGGGAATTGAACTCAGGACCTTTGGAAGAGCAGGCAATGCTCTTAACCACTGAGCCATCTCTCCAGCCCCCAACCGAATCATTTTTTGATATCATGCAGGGATTCAGATATATAAGAACTTGGAGGGAATGAATTATATACATAAATAAAATCACTGTGGAAATATTACTCTCGTCTCAGATGACACCTTAATCCCTACATATTTGGAGGTGGAATTTGGGAGGATGTAACCACACTATGATATTATAATTGGAATTAGCACCTTAACAGAAAAAGGAAAAAAACATTCCTTCTGCATGTCTCTTCTTATGTACATCAAGAAAAGAACCAAGGATGTTCTTCTTTTTAAATCAGTTTGCACAACCAATACTGCCATTTGGGTGTCAGAGTTGCTTTGTTTGTTTTTTTGTTTTGTTTTGTTTTGAGAGGCACAATTTCTTAGTATACTAGCTCTGGCTGTCCTGGAGCTCACTTTGTAGATCAGGCTGGCCTCGAACTCAGAAATCTACCTGCCCCTGCCTGATAAATGCTGGGATTAAAGGTGTCAGCCACCACCTCCCAGCAAGGTCTCATAGTTTTTAGTGTCCTAAGCACTGAGAATTGAAAACTTGTTGCTTAAGGCTAGCCTTAATTATTCTGTCACCACAGCCTGACTTGGATACCTAGGAATAAGTTACAGACCAATGAGTATATGCTGACTAAAAGCACACTGCATACCCTCAGTGTCTGTGCTAGTCTTGACTTTACATTCAGTACAGCATTTGCTCTGGTTATTTTTTAAGCCTTCTCCCTATTTTTCTTATGTAGCTGTTCATATTACTGTCAATAATTTCCAATACCTAATGAATTTTGAATAATTTAACAGCATATTTAATTGCCCTTTGCCTTTTTCTTCAGGTTCATTTATTCTGTAGTCATATCACTCCAACTTTTATTTTTGCTCCATGGGAACAATGTGAGCCTCTTGATATCAGCTTTAAGTGTTCTATTTAAAACTATAACATGCCTTTCTATTGTGTCTTACTATTTTCTTAGCACTTTATCCAATCAACTATTTTTTTTTGTCATCTATCTTCCCTATTTTAATTTAGAAAGATTTTTTTTGTCTGTTTCAGTTCAATGCTATTATCCCATTCACTGGTGCTTCAAACAAATGGGATGATGGATGTGTGTTAAATTGAGAGGAATGAATGAATTTAATATAAAAGCTTGCAAAGGTACATGTTCTCCAATGGGAACTGTGTTTCCTTTGAAGAGACATTGTTGTTTTTCCTGTGTTTTTGATATCCTTGATACAACTATTTCAAATTCGTCTTTATCTTCCTCTGCAACTGAGCACTCGAATATCTTTGGTCTCTTGGCTCAAATAGAGTAGGTGCAGTTTACTGGCATCCGTGATCTGTTCTGTCTGAACATTACTCAGTTCTTCTCCTTCACCCTGGAGTTGGACAGCTTAACGTAAAGAATTTCCCTGTTCAACAACCTGAAAACAGGGGAAATCTTAAGATCACTGGCAAGCAGAATTATAGAATTTTATATCTGCAAACAGAATTGCAGAGTTTTATATCAGCATTTCCTCTCCCTAAACTTTTCCAATTCACTCAAAAATACTACCTTATCTGTTGAGTTGGGAGCATAACATACAATTACAGCACCTTATGAATATTATCTTCTGCCTTGGAATAAACTGGTCACATAAATGTTTTTTAAAGATGGGTTACTTAAAATGATATGGCAAAATCAGGTACTGGCAAGTTCTATTTTCTATCTTCAATTATAAAAAATGGCATCACTTTATTCCTGTTCACTCTCATATTTTCTAACATATTACCATGAAGGATTGCTCTCCAAAAGATACAAAAATACGTCCAGCTATTTGAACACGGCCTTAGCTGGAAAGAAGTGGAAGTTTTTGAAAGTGTAAATTGAGTGAGGTTTTGGAAGAGGAAGCCATCCTGTGTTGAAATAAGGGCAGCTGGGGCTGAGTCCCCAGCACCCCAGCTGCCTGCTAGCCTAGCTTATGCCCCGAAATAACAACACACAAACTGTATTCATTTAAATACTGCTTGGCCCATTTCTATCTAGCCTCTTCTGGGCTAACTCTCGCACCTGGACTAGCCCATTTCTAATAATGTGTGTAAGCACCCCAAGGTGCGCTTACCGGGAAGATTCTAGCCTACGTCCATGCTGGGTCGGAGCTTCATCGCATGTCTGTCCGGGAGACTGGAGCATGGCTTCTCTGCTCCAGAGAGCAGAGCTTGTCGAGTCTGACCTCACTTCCTCTTCCTCCCAGTATGCTATTCTGTTTATTCCTCCCACCTACGTTTTAACCTATGAGGGCCAAGCAGTTCCTTTATTACTTAACCAATGAAATCAACAGATTGATATATGACACTCCCACATCAATCCTGGATTACTAGGGTGGCTTTAATCCACTGGGAAATGTCTAAGCGAAGATGTCCAGAGAAGAGGAAAAAGGCATTATGAAGAAGGAGATAGGTTGAAGCTTGGCAGCAGCAGTTCAAGAAACTTACGCAGACATCAAAAAAAAAAAAAAAAAAAAAAACAAAGAAAGAAAGAGAATTCTTCCTGTCAGCCTCTAGAGAGATCACAGCAGTGATATTGCAAGATTTGTGGCATCAAAAGTGAGACAATGTGCATTCCATTATTTAAGGCAATGTAATTGCAATAATTCACTGTAGGAAGCCCCCAAATTTATAAAGCCTTTTATGCCACCCCTCAGAATAGGAAAATATCCCCTTCCTTTTACATGAATCATCTCTGCATTTATTAGAGACAATAGGCAGGAAAAATAAATTGAAAACAAAGGAAAACTACAACATGTATGTTATCTGGAAATCCTTCCATTGAGGGATCACTGTGGCATTAACACGTTCTTGAGATAGAAGCTTCAAGACCAATCTTCCCTTAGTTCCTTTGTCTACTCAAGCCCTGGACCCCTTAACCTCTCATTAGCAGAAAAAGCCAAATACGCTTTTGAAGACTGTTCTATATGGAGTCTGAATAAGAAGTAGTATTTTTGCAACTCTATTACTTATTGGATCCTACCTCTCTTGTTGAAAATCATAGTATATTTTACCAGTACCTCAAGCAATTCAAATGGATGTTGATGTAATCACACTGTATGTTGTGGTTTATAGGTATTATTTTCATGGTAAAACTTTTAATTTTGTAACCAAAAGAAAAGATTTGTAAAGCTCTATTTTGAAATCCAATACTTTTAGTCAGTACTTTATTTTGACTCCTTTAAGAAAATTGTGGATAAAATGCCTAAGCCCCTCCATTGCCCATTTGAATGAATACTTATATATTTGGTTATATTTATCATTCCAAAACATTAAGTACTGAAATATAGACTCTTGATTTTATGGTATAGCTGTGCTTCCAACATAACAGATTAACAATAGCAAAAACTTAAAATGGTTCAGTACTTATTATGTATACTTATGATCTGTTTCTTCAGTCCTACCACAGTCCACTATGACTCAGACCACCCCACCTTCTATGCACCTTCTATGTAGATGGGTTTTATAGACGCTTTGATGTCATACCACTGACTATTTCTCAGTGTACCTCACAGGCCAAATAAATGACTTATTTTAGAACATGTATGCCAATGAACCACAGGTTACAATCATTGGAGGAACTGTGTCTGCGAAAAAATACACACACACACACACACACACACACACAACACGATTGAAGAAAACAGGACCCACCTATTAAAATTCAAATATTTCTTCAACCTATCAGATGTTGTCCTTCTGAAAAACATTTATTACCATGCTGCATAAACTCTTTGCTTTCAAATTTTTATTTAAAGGGTTTTTTATTTTACATAAAAAACACAGTTCTCCCTCCCTCCCCTCAGCCCACTGCCCCATCCACCTTACCCCTACCCAACTCCCAACACTCCTCAGGAAAGATAATGCCTCTGATGGGGAGTTGAGGCAGGACCATGCCTCTTCCTGCTATCTCTGCTGAGCAAGGTATCCCTCCAAAGTGAATGGGCTCCAAAAAGCCAGTTCACAGCATAAATTCTTAAAGTAACGAAAACGGTAAAAATATTATAGAAAAGATATTCCATAGATTCTCCGGAGATCCCAGGTAAAAACCACTCTGCTCTGCTTTCACCTCATCATTAATAGCCTGTGAAAAGATGAGTGTCAATAACACATTAATTAAATTCACAGCTGTCTCATAATTGCAAGGTGTATCACATACCAGCAAAGGATATAGACTCTGAGGTTAAATATGGTAGGAAAGAAACAGACATTGAAATAGGACAATCTTCTAATGGTAGAATTTCCTAAGTGAGATTCTTAAGCTGATGGCCACAGTTCCGTGGCCCGCAAACTGAAGGAGACACGATATGCTATTACTGTGATCAAGTCAGAGATCCAGTTGAGAAGGAAGTAGCCCCAGAAAGACAAAGTCCTTTCAAGATTCAAATTACCCTTTATTTGTGGAGTAATGGAGGATCCATTTTCAAATGTAACAAGAAAAAATGGCTGAGAGCACTAACAACTTATAAGAATTAAGTTCTTAAGATTCCATAATTATTCTGAACTTATGAGGGAAGCGTCATCAAATTAAATGAACTTAAAGAGTGAAGCAATTTCTTGATAATGTGCAGCAAACCACAAAAACCTAAACTTTAAGTTTTAAAGTGATATCACTAAAAGTCTTAAAGGGATAGGCCAAGGTCCCAGAACAAGTAATTGATAGAACCTGGGTTGTTGATGTGGGATTCCCCTCTGTATGCTGTGAATACCATTGATTAATAAAGAAATTGCTTTGGCCTATAGCAAGGCAGAACTTAGGTAGGCAGAGAAAACTAAACTGAATGCTGGAAGAAGGAGGGAGGAGTCAAGGAGAAGCCATGTAGTCCCGCCCGAAACAGATACCAGAACTTTACCCGGTAAGCCACAGCTTCATGGCAATACACAAATTAATTGAGACAGGTTAAATTAATATGTAAGAGCTAGCCAGTAAGAAGCTATAGCTAATATGCCAAGCAGCTTGATTTAATTAATACAGTTTCTGTGTGGTTGTTTTGGTTCTAAGATTCTGGGTGGCTGGGAAACAAAGAAGCAGCCTCTTCCAAAAGGTTGGAGTCTCTGTCTACTCATTTATGTGCTGGAAGCCTGCATCATTGCCAAATTCTCCTTAAACATCATCATAATACTTCTGAAAATAGCCTGATTTTCCTAATGAATTTATGTTTTATGTGTTTATTATATGTGTATGCTCTCTGTGTGTGCATCTATACACATTAATATGTGCATGTATGCTTGCTGAGGCCAAAGTTTGGTTTTGAATGTCTTCCTCACTAACCCTCCATCTTAGTTTTCTAGATAATCTCACTCACTGAACCTGGAGTTCTTTAATTAGACTAAACTGACTGACTGGTAACTCTAATGATCCATCAATTACACACACACACACACATACACACACACACATTTGTGCATGAACCCAGAACTAGGTGACACATGTATGCTGCCACCATCAAATTTTCACATAGTGATAAGGACTGAAAGGGACTAAATTCATACTGACATGGAAAGCATTTTATCAATTGATCTACTTCCCCAGTCCTATCTTGATTCTCATTAAGATGATTGCTAGTATATGAGCTTCTATAAACAATAATAAAATGCTACGCCACTTACTTAGTGTAGCAAGAGGCAGAAGCAAAGAGAGGTCTTCCCATAGATGTAGAACTGAGAAAACAGTCCTCTTCAGAAAATCATTCAGTGTGATATGTTCCAAGTTAACTTGTAGAAACTGTCAGAATACCATTGTCTAAATCAAATGAGACTGGGGATGTAGCTTAATGATAAAGTATTTGCCAAAAATGCATCAAATCCTGGATTTTAACCATGCAAAAATAGAGAAAAATAAAACAGAAGGATAAATTCAGTTTGAAACTTGAACAGTTATTTTATTATTATAGTTTTCAAATTTTGTGGGTTTTTTTGGTTTTGTTTTGTTTTTATTTCTCAAAGCAGGTTTCTCTGTAGTTTTTGAGTCTGTCCTGGAATCACTCTGTAGATCAGTCTGACCTCAAACTCACAGAGACTTGCCTTCCTCTGCCTCCAAGTGCTGGGATTAACAGTGTGCACCACCACTGACCGGCATAATTTTCAATTTCTAAAGTGTCAAATGAAGACCAAGAAATGTATGAATCCCAAGAGAAGGAAAAAGATCCGGTTTTTGTAGGATTTATTGAGGGATTTGGTGAAAGTGAGTGTCCATACAAATCAAGATATGACCTTGCCAGAAACCTGACATTTGGGGATGCTCTAATTTCTTAGATCACATTAGATTGAGGTCGTGCAGCAGTAAAAATTTCATCTAGCAAAGAGGAAAGGATGCAAGGTTAGACGCAATGTTAAAAGACTGGTTTCCACTAAAAGAAAGATGTCTAAGACTAAGATAGACTAGGAAATAGGAGTTTGATGTGCTGTGTGTATACTCAATACAATAATGAAAAGTTTTTCAAATCTCTAATTGATAGAACCACACAGAAGACCAGATTTCATATTCAGTATCTAGCCAAATAAAGAGGAAATGACACACACTTGCGAGTCAGAACACCCCAGCTCTGAATTCTAGTTTCACTTTTCACAGGATGCAAAACTTGGGAAAGTCATCTAGTTTGATGCCACGCACCGCGCCCCCATGTCTGCGCTCTGTGCCCTGGCACCCAGTTCTCGAGCTTCGGGCAAGGGGGCTGGAGGTTAAAATACACAGACACACACAGACAGAGTGACAGCGACACGGGTCATCCTTGAATTCCCCAAGAATGCCCCCTTTATTGTGTTCAGGGGCAGATTATATAGCGATAGCCACGCCCCAGCCAAGCCCACCAGAAACCACTCTCCTGCCATCAGGAACTCCTGAAGGTCTCCTGCTCAGAGCAGCTGTAGGCACTCAGATCAGGGGATTACAAGAAATTCAGGATCTGGGGTCTCACTGCACCCAAGAGTTTGAGCTTTTTATCATGTAAAATATAAGTATTGGAGGAGATCATGTAAACTATGTAATAAAATCCAAATACATAAAACCACTTTTCTAGTTTCTAATGCACCCGGAGTCAAGAGCAAGAGATGTACTTACAGATCTCATGGAAGTTGTCTTCTAGGACAAAGAAGCTAGATATGTTAACTGAATTGTCAGTATTCTAGTAAACAAAGACGAATCCTACTGTGAGAAAATTCTGCCCCTACCAGATGATATTATTTTAGATGACTTCATAAATACGTCTGGCTTCTAATTTCTTTTTCTGTTTAAATAAAAAATCACAAACCTATCACATTCAAACTTATGTTGAAATTTTTGAAGGAAAGATTCTTCAGATATCCTTTTGCTGTGCTATTAGCTCCATGAAAACTAACTTATTAAATCCAAGGCAGGTCAATTTCAGGCAGTAATGACAATTGGAAATAATGTATCCGATCTTTTAGGCAGTCTGAACCACGACATAATCACAGCAGTGACTTTCCCAGAGCTAACTGTTCATTTGCACCCTCACACTTATGAATCATTATGTTATTGTTTTCCTCTTAATTTCTGCTCTGCATCAATGGTTGTAATGGATGGAGATTGATGGGGAATTGAGACTGAGCAGCAACTTAGCAATTAAAATGCTCAACTGGTTTTTTGTTCCAGTGTTCCCTCATGGATATGGCCCTGTTCATTAATCTGCATGTTGATTAAACCACTGTGTGCTATTGATCACTGTTCCCAGCCCTGTGGTTGGAGGCGTATTAAGTTGCCATGGGCATCTATAACAGCTCATATGTCCAAATATAATGTAGCTGACAATTATTCAGTAGGAAAATTATTATCACCTCTTTTTTCCTGATTTGTAGATAGCTGAAAAAATTTCTGGTGGCTATCCTAAATTATTTATAAAAAAAATGACGGCATATTTTACCTCATAACACATATATATATGTTTAAATTTATACATGCATTTACATATTCCTCACTGATATAGCTCATGCATTTCAAGTAAATATGAATCGTATTCAGCTATTAGTCAATCCATAACATTATATGAATTTTTTTCCTTTTTACCCAATGCTGCCTTCTGTGTAAATTGGTAGTGTGTATAAACTTGCATTTAGGTGTGTTGATGGAGCCAGTTATTCTGAAGAATGTGGTCATGGGTCTTTTTATGAAACAGCTTACTAAAATGAGAACAATTTTCCAGAAATATATATGGTTGCATTAATCTTCTGAAAGCAGAATACACTCGAAAATAACTTGGAGACAGAGAATTAAACTACTTTGATTGACACAAAAGGAAGCCCTGGTGATCAGAGAGATTGAAAAGAGTGAGTTTATAAGACATATTTAGAATACCTCAGTTAATATCACAGATGTTAAACAAGAATATTTGAAGGATTGTTAAACTCATCCCAGATACTATAAATACTTCCACTGAGATGTCGGCCTTAATCACTGGTGCATTTTAACAATGTTGTTAATTTCTTGAGTCCTGCTTTAACAACAGTATTAGCACCTACGCACTCTTAAGAATTTAAATGTCCTGCAGATGTAACCTTTTATATGTGAACTTCTGCTAGAATAATGAGAGAGTATTTAATTAGCTCTCCAAACTAACAATAAATTTTGTTTGAAGTCAAAGTGATAAATCCATTTTAACATGTGTTTTATGAATATGTGCTCAACTACACCGTAAATTGTGTTCTTTGTCTTAACTCGGCTTACTGTCAAGGTACCAAGGTACGCTATCAAGTCTACTAGTAAGGAAATGAAAACGCATGATGAATTAGTGTTTTTCAAACAGAGTGGAAACTAGAAGAGCAGCCATCCCTATCCAAGAACAGAATTCTAAACATCGCCTATGAACTGCTACTACCATAAGAGCTTATCCAATGGAGACTGAGAAAGACACTTGAAATCAACTACTGACCTGCACATGCATCTAAATATATATGGACATATGCCCTCCTGCACAGGCATACAAACTACACACAGACACACACACACACACTGAAAAGTAGGTTTTAGAAGGAGAGTAAAGAATGATAATTATATACATATATAAAATTGCAAAGAATTTTCTATACTTCTGAAGATTATTCACAGGTAATAGTTACAAAGATACACACACAGATAGATAGATAGATAGATAGATAGATAGATAGATAGATAGATAGATAGATAGAT
>JABTXL010005037.1:23328891-23381270 GCA_025134845.1 Neodon shergylaensis
AGCATCCTTTCACAGGACCTTACAAATTATGCAGTGTACAAGCCATCCTCTTGAGTGCTTAATGTACCAATACTGCCTTGCATGACAAACAGTTGACTGTACAGTTCTATTTGTCTGGATACTATCAGAGCAATAACCTATGAGTTTCCTATTTCTGGGTGTGTTGACAAAGGAATAAAAACTATTCAGCATCTAATGCTACCTTCAAAGCCATGGGATAATGCTTTGTACACTGTAAAGAGTTTTCACTCATATTGGTTTAATAAGATGCTGATTGGGCAGTAACCAGACAAGAAGCATAGTCGGAGCAGTCAGACAAGGAAAATTTTGGGAAGAGGAAAGGCAGAGAGATCCAGATCTGCCAGATCCAGAAGGAGCAAGATGAGAATATCTCATTAAGAAAAGGTACCAATCTGCATGGCTAAAAATAGACAAGAATTATGGGTTAATTTAAATTGTAAGAACAGTTAATAATAAGCCTGATCAATAGAACAAATAGTTCATAATTATTATAAGCCTTTGTGTGTTTCTTTGGGATTGAATGGCTATGGGAACAGGCAGGAGAGAAACTTCTGTCTACAAATAGTGTCTAATATTTAGCAACTACATCCTGAGATGATCTTGGGAAGGGATTCTAGACATGAAAGAACAGAATCAAACATGGCTTCTTGGTAGCAGCACTTTCTCAGATGGGCTAGGTTTCTTGGAGGAAAACAAGAGGAATGGCTCATTAAGAGAGGCTTCCTGACTCAGCATTAATGGCAAAAACCTCAGAACTCTTTTAAGAGACTCTGCCACCAAAGACTTAAATGGTATTTATGAGCATCTGGCATCAAGCTTCTTCTGGGTGGTGGCATGGACCAAGAAACTCCACAGAGTTGTGGCAATAAATGTGGCTCCTACCAGCACCTCAGCCATGAAGTTAGACTCTCAAAAACCTAAGGAATGGGGTGGAGTCAGCGACCAAAGTCGCAGCTTTGCTCTTAGGCATATCACTTGGGAGGCAGAGGCAGACAGATCTCTGTGAGTTCGAGGTCAATCTGGTCTACAGAATGAGATCCAGGACAGTCAAAGACACACAGAGAAATCTTGTCTCATAAAACAAAAATCAAAAAATAAAAAATAGAATTCTTTAAAAGCCATGTAAAGTTGGAAAATACACAGGGACTCTGGATACTGTATGCTGTGTTGTCTTTGAGTTGTTTGACTGCTGAGGAAGGAGTAACAGCTGATAAAAGACATTTGATTATAATTACTGCTGCATTAAACCAATCTATATATTTAAAAATATCTTGACTTCAAATTTTAAGTCAAAAGATACATTACTTTGGGAGAGAATTTCTGCTTTTATTTACATAGGAAATAAGGGATTGTGGATTAATTCTGAGTTAAGAAAAATAAAGTTTGATCAAGAAAGTCCCCCCCCCAAAAAAAAAATCTTTAATGAGAATCAGATGGCCCAAATGATCCAATGTTTTAGAGCACTTCTATTGCAGTTTCTTCTGAGTTCTGCATCTAGAACAAATTCAGGAATGCTGCCTTAGATGATAAATCCTCACACAATACTCCAGTCAGGACTTGGCCATAAATTTTCTTTGGGTCCCCATAAGATTACCAGCAATCCCTATTAGCAGGAAGTAGCCTGGAAAACTAAACCTACATTCCCCCAAAATGAATATTGATGTTTGTTTTTGTTTAGCATGTTGGTTAAAAGTTGTTATGAATAATGGTCAGTAAAAAAATACTAAACAAAGGAGATTAGATTCAGGGTTTTTGTTTTGAAAAGAAAAATGGGGAAATGTTGTGAGATAATTCTTTTGTACATTGTAAAGATTTGTCACTAATATTGGTTTGATAAAATGTTGATTGGACAGTAGCCAGGCAGGAAGTATAGGTTGGGCAACCATACTACGAGAATTCTGAAAAGAGGAAAGGCAGAGAGTCAGTCACCAGTAAGATACAGAGGAAGCAAGCTGAGAATGCCTTACTGAGAAAAGGTACCAAGCCATGTGATTAAACGTATACAAGAATTATGGGTGAATTTAAGTCATAAGAGCTAGTTAGTAATTAGCCTGAACAATAGGCCAGACAGTTTATAATTAATATAAATTTCTGCATATTCTTTTTGACTGAATGGCTGCAGGATTGGGTGGGACAGAAACTTCCATCTATGCTTCAATATTGCATGTGGATATACAAACAATGCTTGATAGGGAATGACAACATGAGCCATTGTGCACACAAGTTTCGTCCTATCTTATACGGTTCATTATCAATACTATATCACTCTTTAATTCTCATGAACCTGACTCTACATATACAAAGTTGGCGCCAGATAGTTTAGATTTCTTCTTATTGACTGAGTTTGTGTATTAACACAGAGTCATGAAATGGATGAAGCTATAGAGTTAGAGTTATATAGCTGCAAGCAAGTACTTAGACAATAAAACTTATTCAAAATTCACAAGTGGACTAACTTGTCTAAAAGTTAAAATTCTGATCCTAAGTATCATCTAAGATAAATATTTTCATTGAAGACACATTTTTAAATGGTAACATTAGCAGAAAATATGTTTTTTGTCTGTTTGTTTTGCTGTTTTATTAAAGCAGGCAACCATCAGAGAAAAATGTAATAATATTGGCTAAGATTATACAGAAACAGATCAGTAGATGAGAAAAATTGAATAGACATACTTTCCAGAGCATTGGTGAAGGAAAGTAAACAGAAATAATATGCAAAGTAGACAAATAAGAAATATAAGTTAAGACATTGAATATATTTTAAATTCTAGCACATGCAGTTTAGGAGAGAAAGCCAATGGCAGGTTTTATAACAGAAATCAGAAGAATGATGACAATCAAAAAGAACACACAAACTGTCACAAAGAGATTATCTTAGTGCTGGGCAAATTATTTTAACATATTCTCATTATGAAACATGATAAGATATAATAAGATAATATGAATATAAAGGGAAAATAATAGGATCTTCACATTCATGTTTTGTAGTAACAAAAAATAAGAATTTAGAAGTGGAAGCTATTGTCAAAATATTATTAGTATTAAAGTAAACAAGGGTGGAATTTGTACTGTGCAAGCTCTTTTGGCATCAATGTAACCATGACATACCCTTCAAGAATTTTACAGGCTATCTAGACAGACAGGTATATGAATGAGTTAGTCCTCATACTAACAAGCCAAAGCAAAATTCAATCAATTAAAACATGCAACAGTAAGAAAACATCGGTGCAGCTCACAAGTGTGTTTTCCAGCAAAGGAAACCATCGCTATGCATCTCGAACAAGAAGAGCTGACTCATCCCTCTACATAACAGCATTGACCTGCATTGTCAGCAATCTGGCTCTGAAGGGCTTCTCTGTGGGTTACTGAATCTTTATCCGTGTGTTAGCCCTTCCTCCTGCAGATTAAACCAGGTTTATCCAAGTATATGTGCAGGGATCCAAGATATGGAGTGATAGTTTGCAAGGTTTCGGGAAGCCTAAATGTAGACCTGGCAAATCCATCATTTCTCTAACTAAGCACATCACAAGACTATGCTTCATTTCAGCACAGAAGAAATAAATTTTTAAACTCTGCATGTGAGTGGCTTCAGAATCACACTTGAAGGGGAAAAGAATAGTGCTAAATCATACATGCCCATGAGAATTTCATATTCAGAGATAGACAGTTCATTTTTAGTGACTGCGGAGTAGGCTAAAAAGGAAGATGCATCAACCAAGTTGAGTTCATTACTTCTTATGAGAAAAGTCAAGTTTATAAGTAGAAAAGACATGGAAAAAATATGTGGAAGAGAAATGTAGTTTGAAATGTACTTGTCCTCCAAAGGTCCATACACTAAAGGGCTGGTCACTAGGCAGGTGCTGTAGAGCCTGTGAGAAGTGAGATACACAAGAAGTTGTCACTTACTGGTGTTGCCTTGTTTGGGATGCTGATTCCATTTGTTTTGTTTTGTTTTGTTTTTTAAATTTTATTTTTTGGCCCAAGGGTGAGTGTCTTTGCTTTACTCTACACCCCTGTCATGATATACTATCCTGTCATGGCCACAAGACAAAAGGACCAATAAAGCGTGACTAGAACCTCTCAGATACTGAGCCCAAGGTATCCTTTTCTCTACATTCTTTATATTGAAAATTGCAGACATATTAATTAGATAATTTGGATGGATGGAGCATAGGACCTTGACAAAATAGCTGAAATATAGAAGATAAAAACATTGAAAGTAGATTTGAGAGGTATTCAGCAAAAAGTATTGACAGATTAGATATTCATTGGATAAGAAGGATTTTGAGAATTAGAGTTTTGGTAATACTTAGCATTTCCTAGATCTGATACTAATACATTAAACAAGATGAGAAATTTAGAAGGCAAGGAACAATTAAAAATTAGATTTTAAGGTAGCTTATAGAATTAATTATTTTATGATACTGCTCTAAAAAGAATTTCAAATTCTAGGCTTAATCCAAAAGTTAAAAACTTCAAGATATTTTGGATTTTTTGGTGTTTTTTTTTTCTTTTTTAGAATGGTGGCAGAACTTTATATGTTGAAAGAGAGTAAGAAATTAAATATACAGATGTTGAGTGGTTTTGAGATAGAATTCACTTTTGTAAATAGAAGGAAGAACAGTATCCAAAGAAGTCAGTTATATTTTGTGGGAGAAGACAGGAAGTTGAGAGTTAATTGTCTGACATGCTCTGTTTTCTACAGAGATTGTCTTGGTTAGCAAAATAGATTTAGGATAATGAATAAAATATTCAAACAGTTACCTTGAAAAATTTAGAAAAAGAGGGAAATATTAGGCTAAAGACAAACAGAAAATCCATGCAAAAAGGTTGAAGACATGAAGGGGCTATATTTGCCATGAGAGACTATGCCTTTCCAGAGGTATGCATTTTGTTAATACTCATTGAAGCAAAGAATCTTATTACATATATGCAAGAGTGAAATCTCTTGGAAGTTCAGTTACATGGTAAACATAACACAGAAAGTATGTACCAAAGCCGGGCGGTGGTGGCACAAGCCTTTAATCCCAGCACTTGGGAGGCAGAGGCAGGCAGATCTCTGTGAGTTCGAGACCAGCCTGGTCTACAAGAGCTAGTTTCAGGACAGGCTCCAAAGCCACAGAGAAACCCTGTCTCGAAAAACCAAAAAAAAAAAAAAAGTATGTACCAAGGATTTGACCCAGAATCTACTAGACTTCAAAACAAATCTTCCTATATCTCCATTGCACTTCTCCTAGTGTCAGCTTCCTATCAAACTCAATGTGTACTTGCCCTCACCTGTTAATTTCTCAAATTCAGCCTCTGAACAGGAAAATCTTCATACTGTATCACAAGTAGAAACTTTTTTTTCCTCCTGGGGAACTACTTATAAGCTTGGAAAGTTGTTGCAAAGACAGAAAGTTACTATTTTTCATTGTTTTCTCTATTAGGAGAAACAGGAATTAGAAGGATACAATTTAGAGCTCTTCCCTTAGGTTATAAGATTTCTGTGGAAGGCATGTGAGTTTATTCATAATATCTATCCAAGAAATCTGCTTTCTCTACATGAAGATCCCAGCAGCAGAAGAGTGAGAAAAACATGGAGTATCAGCAGAGGTTAGCCCAAAGAAAGCCTTTTTAGTCTGTTGGCTGTGGAGCCGACTTATTCAGACTTCTGTGAGAATGAGCCAGTCTGTGAGACGATAGGACCTGGACATCCTGTCTGTGAGGAGAGCACTAGAGATGGATGTCAACTGACGCTCTAGGGTCAAGATGGAGGAGAGAAAGGAGCTGAAAAAACGGATGTAAAATTGACTTTCTCAGAACTTAACCAAATAAAAGAAGTATAATTAGTAACAAAAAAGTATGGCTAAATACAGTAACTGAAAAAACTACTTCCTTTTGTGTGTATTAGTATATGTGTAACTGTGTGCACGCCTGTGCCTGTGATCATGCGTGGGAAGGAAAGCTTTGGGTCCTGTTCATCAGCAGCTGTACATTTTTTTTGTGTGTGTGAAGATGTGTTTGTCATTGACACGAAGCTTAGGAATTAAGATAGGCCTGCTCTCCAGGAAAACACAGGGGCCCTCCTGCCTCTGCCTCCCCATTGCTGGGATTTCAAATGTACATCACCGTGCAGTTAACTAAATGGCAGCTCACAACTATCTATAACTCAGTTCTAGGGGATCTGATTTTCTTTCTGTTCTCTGCCAGCAAAACATACCTGTGCTTAACATACAAAATAGCAGTCAAAACATCCATCAATATAAAATAATAATAAAAAATGTAAAGAAACAATTCCTGCTGTTTACTTCTTATGTTCTCAGTCTTTTGATCTTCACGCACAGGTACAACTCCAATTTTTATCCCACTGCAAAAATATTTTTTTTCTTTTTCATTGATAGCTTCTTGGCTTCTTTGATTCAAAATAAAGAGGGATACTAATCCATCCTCTATTTGAAATAGCTTTTTCCTCTGATTTTTCTTTTCTGGTGTTAAGTGGCCACTGTTGAGAGGATTAGACAGACTGAAGGGTTCTTCAGCACACTTGAGAACAGCCAGTAGCAGGTTCTCAGGAATTCTCTTATCAAATATGTGTTTTTGGGTTCTGGCTATCTAAAACTCATTTAAAAATAGAAATGCCTCAAATTATTACTTTTTTCATAATTAAAATGTATGTTTTCAATAGATATCTGAAGATTTTAATGATGGTTATTTTCCACACTGTGTGAGGTTCTTTTATTATAGTCAATGATCTCAAAAACTAAACCACATTTCTTAGAAGTGTGGGAACAAATGAATAATCATTGAAAAGTAATGTTTCCAAAGAGATGGTGAAATATTTATATGTAGCCATGGCAAATCAAGGATATTTGTTAGCGGATATATAATATAATGACATAATGGCAGCTAAAATCAAAATTTTGAAGTATTTGACATTTAATAAGTGTTCACTCTTGTCTGGCGGTGGTGGCGCACGCCTTTAATCCCAGCACTCAGGAGGCAGAGGCAGGCAGATCTCTGTGAGTTCAAGGCCAGCCTGGGCTACAAGAGCTAGTTCCAGGACAGGAACCAAAAAAGCTACGGAGAAACCCTGTCTCGAAAATTAAAAAAAAAAAAGTGTTCACTCTTACCTCTTAGCAATCATAAAACATCTTTGCTTTGTGTGTTTAACTAGAGCAAGAGTGGAGTAGGTTTAAAATATCCATCAAACTTTTTTTATTGAGATGTGTTTCTCTGTGTAACAGTCCTGGAACTCACTTTGTGAACCAGACTGGCCTCATACTCACAGAGATTTTCCTGCTTCTGCTTCCCAAGTACTGTGGTTAAAGATGTATGCCACTGCCACTTGGCTTCAAACTGTTTTTTAATCATTTGAATCTCAATTAGATACATTTTTCTTAATTTTGTAATACGTTTTAATATCTTTTATTACATCAGTTTCACTCCTTTCTTTTATCGCTCATCCCTTCCCATGCTCCTGCTCAAACTGGTGGTCTCATTTCTTTTGTTTCTGTTGTTACCTGCATACATGTATGTAACACACACACACAAATACAACCCACTGGGACTGTTTTTGTTGTTTGTGTATAGTGTTGACTTTAGGTCCAAACACTCCATTTTGGGTATCTCAAGCTGACTCTTGGGAAAGGTTAATTCTCCCAACAGTCATTAGTTGCCAATAATACTTTTTGTAGGAGTTCAGACCCTGCCAATTTTTCCTCATTCCATACTAGTATGTCCTTTGATGCTGCCATTTTTCTGGTCTTTTCCATGCATTCATTTCTAGGAGAGATTGTTTTGCCTTGGACTTCTTGGATGCTCTGCTTCTTTCAATCATTCTGATTCCTCTCCTGAGACGTTCTGTAAACCGTAGATGCAAGAGCTCTGATGCAGATGTGCCAGCAACTGGGCAACCACAAATTACTTTGGTCTCTGCCCTCTCTGCAGTTGTGGTTTTCTGCAGAGGCCTCCATTCATTCTAAAGAGAATCTCTTTGATAGGGGTGGTGGTATCTACACTTAAGTGTGGGTATAAAAGCCCACTACCAGACATGAGAAAGTCACTTTTAGATGGTTGGGCAGAATAGTGCAACTGACTCTCGTGACAATACAGATTATGGATGGAGCTCTTAGTTGCCTAGCAGGCATTAAGGTTGGGTCTGTATTAACAAAGATGCTATACACATAGATCACAAGTCTCTAACAATTTAAGCTGTGTCTGGCCTAAAAACCTCTTTCCGACGGTATCCATCATACCAGAAAAGACTATGCAAACTGACAAAGGAAGAAAGTGATTCAACATTTCTACACAGCAACACCACCTATGAACCCTGACAATGACTACCATGGCAAGAGGAATATACTCCTGTCTTTAAGCACCATGCATTATTAAGCTCAGCTATGTGCTTGATTATTTTTTAATTATTTATTTGTTTCTTCCTTTGTTTGTTAGAGTGTGTATCTATGGAGGTCACAAAAGAGCTTGCAGATGTTGGAATTCTCCTTCTACCAGATAGGTTCTGAGGAGTTAACTCAGACCACCAGGCTTAGACACACACACTTTTACAAGATGATGAGTCATCTTGTGGGCCCTCATTTCTTTACTTTTTATTTTAAGTGATGGTCTCCTCTGGTTACTCATTGAGGCCTTCAACATATTCTGTAGTCCAGGCAGGCTTTACAACTGTGATCTTCCTTCTTCAGCTTTCTGAGAAGCAGTCCCGTTCTGAGTAAATCAAACTATAGGCTTTTCCCAATCGACTTTGGCTTGTGGCTTCTTCATTTACCTTCAGAATTAGTAGTCTCCTCTCTAACATCTGTTTATGCATCTTTGAGCAGACTGCCAATAGAAATATGGATGTTGAAAATACTGCTCTTGAGGGATATTAAGTACACTGTCATAGAAAGACAACAGAAACAAACAATTCTTTTTTAATTAGCTTTTTTCATTTATTTTACATACTCACCAAATTTCCCCTTCTTTCTCGCTTCCTGTTCCCTCCTTCCCTAAACCCCCATTCTCTCTGTCTCCCATCTACCCCCCTTCTCCATCCACTCCTCCTCTGTCTGCATTGAGAAAGGGTCATGCCTTCCATGGACTTGAACAAAAGATAAAAAAAAAATGTCAAATTGAGGCAGGACCAAGCACCTCCCGCTTCATCTAGGCTCAGCAAGGTAACACAACATGGGTAATAGGTTCCCAAAAGCCAGCTAAGGGCCAAGAAGAAGTCCTGATCTCACCTTTTAAAAGGGGTTGGTGGTTGCTTCTAAGAAAAGAATGAAGAATAAGTTCCTGCACCTGGAGGGAAAGTGACCCAGTCATCAATCACGTGGTAGCAAATCTTTAGCTGAGGAGCTTTTCAAGTCAGTTATTGAAGGCATGTGTTTTAGTTACTTTTCTACTGTTGGGATGAAACACCATAATGAAAGCAACTTAATATTATAAGAGGAAGCTACAATAAGGACTACAATTTTCAAGTAGATATATGTAAGATATTTTAGTTCAACACAGGAAATTTCCCTAATACATACTTGAGAATCCATAATTTTCTATTAATACTATGCCAAAATACATAAATAAAAACATGTACAACTAAAGGAGAATTAAATTAATAAAGAGAAGCAGAGAAGGCTGGCGGACCTCAAATTTACATAGGCAGAAAACAGACTTATAAAAAAAAATTTATCTGAGAATATTTACTAGTCTTCAAAATAAAGGAAGCACGGCCTCAACAGATGAGCAGGGAACTCAGAGAACAGAGGTGAAGTCTCAGCAGCCTCATATCAGCCCAGGACACCTTCAAGATCTGAGTCGCTTTCTGCTGAGAGCTTAGAATTGCTTGTGACTGACAACTGCTTGCTTTGTTGTTTTTTTCTTTATTTTTCTCCTTTTATATTTTTCATTTTTGATTCTCTCTCCCTCTCTCTCTCTGTCTCTGTGTGTGTGTGTGTGTGTGTGTGTGTGTGTGTGACAGAGAGAGAGAGACAGAGAGAGACAGAGAGAGACAGAGAGAGAAAGAGGGAGAGAGAGATAGAGAGATGATAGGTGTTTTTTTCTTTATGGCTTACAGTTGAATAGTTGAATGTCTTTCCTGGCTTCCTGTTTTTGAAATTGATATCTTGCTTCCTAGTTTCACAAGTTTAAAGATAGAGAGGAATTTTGCTAAAGGATAAATTAGTTTCAGAATCGCATGCCATCCAATTTAGATGGCAACACTGAGGATTTATGAGGAGGTAAATGTTCAATCATCTTGGAACTGAGATGGTTCCGAATGGCTTGAAACTTCTGGAGACCTCGGGGTAAGGTGACGATCTTTCCACTGAGGATGAATAGACATCTGGAGGACACAGACATCCGTTTTTGCTTCATGCATTTTAAGGATACTATTCCTGGCATTCATCTTCTAAAATAATCCCATCAACATTTAAAATAAAAGAATTGCATAAATGATGATACAGAAATAGAATTTAAGACCGTTATTTTCCTTAAAAAGAATTCTTAAAAATAAGTATAGAGTTCAGCAATCTGTCAAATCCATCCAGAAAGAAACACATTTTCCTTGTCAGGATGTAATTCGTTTTACAAATTAATTCCTGCTAAATTATGAATGACAGAGGAAGAAGCCATGGAGTTTATCAAGGTGTTTCTGGAGAAAGTTCATTCTGGGTTATGTTGTCTTTCGTTCAAACATTCTGTCTGCACAAACAGACTATGCCATACGTAGCCCTGGTTCTAGCTTGGAGAACATGACTAGAAACAGCTTTGCTTAGAGAAAAAATTATGGAACAATTAGGTACTCAAGTCTGAGAATCAAGAACACACCCAGGAAGTAAAAGGGCAAATAAATACTGGGGAACCCACAAACTCTTTTAACCTAAAAAACAAAAACAAAAGCTCACCTCCTACTTTCCATCAAATATAGAGTCCCTTTCTTCTATACGTACAGTACTTTACTTATTGTTTAAAAAAACTTCCTTGGCAACCTGGTGAGTTCTATTCCCAGGGGTTTGGTTCTCCATCTGCCCAAGCAATAAAGCTTCATAACTCTTGGTAAATATCAGTATCAGGCTGTTTCTACACTGCACCAAATTAAAGAGAGATTCACAGTGCTCTAAATAATTTGAGTTACCAAATATGACACTTAGAGCATGTGGTTTTTAAATGTCATCTGATAAAAATAAATATGTTGCTAGTATCTTTTCTAATTATTTTTCCTCTTTTTGTTTAGAATATTTTCTGAGTCTGTTTGGTTAATTGATTATAATTAGTAGTGAATATTCATGAGAGTAGACAGCTAATGATACCATATGACAAGATTAGATTTAGAAGAGAACTTACCCTGATTAAAGTTTGTGTAGAGATGAGTTTATTATATATTTATTCATCCAAAATGCTTAACTGTGCTTTTATTACATCCTTAATGTATTTGTGGAGTTTAGACTAGAAAAACATTACAATAAAATAATTTGTTTTTATATTCTTATGCAAATACATTTGAAAAGAAACCATCAAGCTAAAAGATTTAAGTGATAAAATTAAGTTTATCTTATTAGTGTGTGTACCTATGAATTACATTTTTTTTTGTAGTGGAGGACAGGTGTGCACACCCCTTTCAATGGAAGCCAGAGTTCAAAGTTGGATACCCTTCTGAATTTCTTGCCACCTTATTTTTTAAGATAGGTTTCTTCACTGAACCCTGATTTCTCCCTTTCTGCTGAACTTGTGTTGTAAGCACTTTACACACTGATCCTTCTCCCCATGTATGAGGAATGCTTTTGAGAATGACCAGAAAAGAGATTCACTAAGAAGATAATTGTTTAACAAACTATGAACAAGAGAGTAAGCCACACCATATCCCAATAAGATTTCTTCAGAAAAGTTGGCACAAAAGCCCTGAGGCAGGCTCTCAGAGGGAAAGCATATTGTTATGCTGGGAAAATAAGGGGCAGTTATGAGAGAAGAGTGCTAACCTCTGGGTAATGTGAAGGTTGGGGTACCTGTTGGGGCTAAGTGTTTAGAGTAGGGGCATGATTTCATGGATACAGTCTTTAAAACGATCTCTTGGGTTGTGAGGTAGAAAAGAAAACAAATTCTGTGGATATAAACACAAAAAGCAGAGCAAAATGAATGTAAACTGCAGAAGATGGGGGAAAGGACTATAAATGTCATACCCCGAGCGGAGAACATCCAATGATGTCAAGACCTGCCACAGCTGTTTCTTCCTATAATGGGCCCCTGTAAAACTGGACCCATCAACAGTCAGTAATAGGCTAGGAAGGAAGAGTCTTGTGGAACTTTAAATCTCCGTGAAGAATGGCTTTTTGATCCTGGATTTGATGGTTTGTGTGGGATATGTCCCCCACAGGTGTGTTTTGGTCCCCAGATGACGGTGCTCTTTGGAGAAGTTATAGAGCCTTTAGGAGGGGATGCACTGGGAGAGAAATTTGAATGTTTCTAACCTCACATCACTTTCTGCTCTTTCTCTCTGTGCTTTATACGGTCGGATGAAGGGAAAAGTCTCCACCAGCTTCCTGTTTCCCTGTTCACACTGCCACGCTGTGCTTTCCCTACTACGATCGACTATAACTTTGCCCTAATTATGGTTCCTCTCGGTGTGAATCAAATACCATGACAAAAAGCAACTTATGGAGGAAAGGGTTTGTTTCAGCTTAGAGTTCAACATCACAATCCTTCACCGAACAGTCGGGGCAGGAATTCAAACAGAGCAGGGATCTAAAGGCGGGAATAGATGCAGATGCTTTATTCTCATGGCTTATGCAGCCTGCTTTCTTATTGACCAAAGGACTACCTGCTCACGGACTCTCTTACTTTAATCGATAATTAAGAAAATGGTCCCTCGGGGCTGCCCATTGGCCAGTCTTTTGGAGACATTTCTTCAAATGTGGTTCCCTCATCTCAGAAAGCTCTCGCTTGTGTCGAGTTGAAAAAGAAACTAACCAAGACACTAAGCACATTTTACATTACAGTATGATGTTGGGTCGATAGGGCCTAAGGGCAAAATACGGCGATTTTAATAATAAATGTCCCCCATAGACTTAGGTTTTAAATAGTTGGTTCCCAGTTAGTGATTGTGTTTTGTGTAGGTTAAGGGACCCTTGGGAAGTAGAATCTTTCTTGGGGAAGTATGTCAAGGGGATGTTTGTGAACTTAGCATAGTTCCTAGTCTCTCGCTGATTCTTGTTTGTAGATGAAAAAGCGACCATCCAGCTTCCTGACTTTGCTAGCATGCAGTGCCTTCTCCACCATGACTGCTTCTTCTGAGAGCTATAAGTCAAAATCAATTTCCTCCTTAAGTTTATTTTGCTCATTGTACTTTACCATAGCAACTATAACTAATAGACTATAAAGGAGCAACCATTTTCTTCAGTTTCACATAGGTCCAGTGGGGGAATTTAGTGTGGGGACAAAATAAGTAATACATGGCAGCAATTGAGCTTAAAAACATGGAGGTTTTGTGAATAGATTGGACGCAAGAGAAAGAAGGGCCTGAATGTCTTTATGAAACTAGGAAACCAGAGTGAATGGCTGGGCCGTTCACTGAATATGGGAACTCGGGGAAGGAGGGAAGACCATAATGACCAAGTGGAAGAAGAGAAAGACTCAAGGAAAGATTCGATTCCAGGTGTACTGGATGCTTTTCATAAATCTAAATGAGGAATTGATTAAGCCATTTGTAAAATTATGGGGCGTGCTTCACAATAAATATGGAGTTTTATTCGTAATATCATTGGAGTGCCGAGGAATAACATCTGTGCAAATATATATTTTCTTTATTGCTATTCAGCAGAACAATCCATTTATTTCCTCCCTTCCATGTACCCAGATGTGTGGGTTACCGATATATTTAGAAACAAATCATTCACCAAGAAGCTAACATACTTGCATAATATTTCATTCAAAACAATTTACTTGTGATTGCTTAAATAAAATACTTTAAGTTTCTATTACTAAACTTGGTGAATATTACTCAGGCGTGAAAATTAACTATGGCTAGATGTGTATAGTATCCTCAGCCCAGACAGAGCAGTAGAAACACTGCAGTTTTTTTTTCTCCTGGTGAAAGTGCTTAAAAAGGTATATTCCTGCTGATAAAGACCCTGTCTCTCTAGCCCCAGAGAAAGCAGCCTGTGCAAGTTAATTGCTTAGACCTGACAGTGCAGAGAAGAGCATTAATAAATGGGGTGTACTGGGCTGTAGGAAGAACAGATGGGAGTTTTCTGCTCCACTGTACGATGAATTAATTCTTTATCTCTCCATCTATATACTGCAGCCATCACTGAAGACCTATGTTAAAGACTCTATGGTAACACAACCTTCACTCAGCCTCCACTATTTCAAAAAGCCCCTAGTGGCGTCCAAACCTCTCCCTTAGATGTAGTTCCCTTACAATGTTGGGAACAGGAGAGGCACTTTTCCTTGAAATGTTGCTGAAATATGATTTTTGTTTCTGGGTGCTCTAAACATGTTCTTACAAACCTAGTACCTGGAGAAACTAGAACTGTACAATTACCTACAACTTTATCCCAGTGGAAAATGCAGTTGAAATATATTGTTCTGTAAATTTTGCCCTTTTATTTTCTTATCTGCCTCAAAAGATGCATGTCTTTTAGCCCCTAGGAACGTGGCTTTCATTAAGGGTACAGAAGATTGATTGATCCATAAAGGAAATGCACATATTTAAATAGAACGTGGAAGTAAATGCAAGTTTTGTCACAGACTTCATTCTTCCGTGTCAAATGTCACACAAATGACCGCTTCTCGGAGTATAGACCAAACACTCTGAGAATCTATTACCAGGAAGAAGTTAGGATATATTTACCCAGCTTCTAGTATGTTCTAAACATTGTGGTAGGCATTTATATTGCTAGAATATCTCAATGCACATAATAGGCTAGCATGATAGTAAGAACTCCTGCTTATGGAGCAGTAGCTTCCCGATTAAAACTCAGGGACCTTATTTGTAAAAGAAAGAGGGCAAGCATATGTAACCCGTCATGTCCCAGAGAGTTCTGCCTCTAAATTATTCAACCAAGTACATGATATGGTAGGTCTGTATGTTTGGCTGAAGAAACACTGAGAAAATTCCGGTAATTATAAAGAAATAGTTTGCTTTCTAGGTAATCAGGACTAAATCCATGGATGATTAGAGAATCATCTAGAATTTATATCCAAGACCATCTCTGCTCATCTATAAATTTCACAGTTACTGAACGCTTCACTTTAGAATAGGTAGGGATAGATATACTACTTTCTTTAAGCAAACCAACAGTGATAAGAGTAATATTATTTCCAAATCTTAATGAAAGTGGTATAGGCCAAAGGATAGTAAAGAATACAGCAATGACTGTCGAAGTGTATAGAGCAGAATTAATGCCAAGTTAACTACAATTCAAGTTATTCTGATCTTAGGGGCTCAGAATCATATTTTGGGAGCAAAGCATAGATGTCCACTTAAATGGCCATGGGATAAATTGACACCTATCAAAATGTGAATCTTCTTGTGTACCGTCACCCCCTCACACTCCAGGAATATCTTTATTAAAAGTCACTACCCGATTAGAACCCTACTCAGTGCTTCAAAACAGCAACCAATTGACAAAGCCCTAGTGAGTATTCTAAGACTATTACCAGCCATCACAGGGCTCACAATGAATCCCATGATGTCACAGTGCAAATTATGAAACAGTTTCTTTTGAAGAAAGGAAAAGCCATTTTTAACAGGATCAGAATGAAACTCTGAGTGATTTTCAAAACTCCTCAGTACCCTTCATAAAGATATAAAAGATCAGACCATCCAGATAGGACTAGTTTCTGAGCCAAAAACACCAGATAAACAAGATTTAAAGTATCCCAACTGATATGTTTAGAAGAGTCACTGTCAACCACCTGGATACTCTGTGACTGGCTGTAGCTCCTTTTATCAGAAGAAAGTACCAAGATTATAGCAAAAAAAAAAGATAATGTACATATTACATCACATACATCAATTTGTGTGTGTGTGTGTGTGTGTGTGTGTGATTGCATGTGTGTGTGATGTATCCACATACATGTGAAGGTCAGAGGTTAATGTCAGATGACTTATGCTATCGCTCTTCAATTTATCTTTTGAGACAGGACCTCTCACTGAACCTAGAGCTCACTGATAGGCTAGACTGGTTGACCAATGATGTTGGAAAACCCAGCTATATCTTACACAAGCCTCGCCCCAAGGGACGTCCTTACAGACGTGTGCAATCATAACCAGTGTGGACCGTGGAGCTTCAAGCTCAGGATCTCATGATTGTCCAGCAGGTACTTTAGAGGCTGAGTAATCATCCAGCTCATCTCAGTTTTAAATTAATTTTTATATTATATTGTATTAATGTATCTTAAATATATTCCTCCAATCCTAAAACTCCATTGAGCTCTCACATTACACAGTTGGTACCTGTACACATAAAATACTTTGAATGGATCATTGTTTGTTTTGGTTCTGTGACCAACACATTTAGAATGGTGTTGAATACATGCAAATGAATATGTATACTTAACCATGAATTTGCATTGCCTTCAAGCAAGCATTGAAGCTTCTAGAAATAATTAATTCTTTAAAAGTTCCTGGTCGGTGTTATTAGTTTTAATTGCCTTTAATCTCAGGGTTTTCCTTTTTCCTTCTTTTTTTTTAAATGTTGTGAATATAAAGAAAAAAAATGTTACCTAGAGTCCCATGCTGCAATCTGGGAAGCTTCCTCACAAACCTGTGCCAAGTTGACTCTTTTAAGATTAAACTCATTTTTTTTTTCACTCATCATTTGCCAAAAAACACTGAAGCAGAAACAAAGTAAAAACAACAAAGAATAAATTAGGGCTATAGAGCTAAAGCTAGTTCTCTCAAACTAACAGGTAGCCAGGAAAAGCTGTGATATTCTTAAAACTCCAGTGGTCTCATTCAAAGGGACAAGATGAATGATCAACCATCTCAATGGAACACACTTTGATCAAGTTACAGGAGGTTTGTTTAGAGGTTGACATTTAATGGAGAAGCAAAGCTTCAAAGCAAAGCAACAAACTCGTCAGAAATTTCACTATAGAAAACTACAAAACCACTTATGCTAAGAGATTTTTGCAGGTGGAAAACCCAAAAGCACCACTGATGATAAATACCATAACAAGATATTCAGAACATCTGTGCTTCCGGTAACCATAGCAATAAGGACTTACAATTCTATTCAAATTTTATTTTGAACTATTGTGTTCAATACACAATTGTGTTCATATACACAATTGTGTTCACACTCACACATATACACTAAAACTCCATTTTTCTTTATTAGCTGATGTGATGGCTAATCTTGGTTGTGAACTTGAATATACCTGTAATGAACTAAAAGTTAAGAAACAATGCAAGCCTGTATGGTATTGACTATATTATCACTTAAGGTGCAAAGATTCACCTGAAATCAGGCCATCTCTCCTGACAGCATCCCACATATAAGGCCATGAGCTTTGAACTTTGTTTGCTTGCCCTCAACCTTATTGGCAAGTTCATTTATACTGTTGCTGGGGCCTTGTTTTGTTGCTTGTCATTAGATGAATATATTACTTGACCTAACTATGTTTTCTCATAAATAAGATAGTAATGATAATCCCCAAATCTTGGTAACATGCCTTAGATAGGGTCACAAATAACAGTTTTACACACAGTTTCATGTACAGATGTTCAGTTTTTTAGTCTAAAACATTATTATAGTTACAACCAGTTAGCATTTGGTTATCATTATGTGTGCAAAGGGAAAAGATTAAAACTGAATACTGGAGGGGCTCTTAATTTCCCTGTGCAATCCCTACTTAACCTGCATGTGGTTAAAGTCCAATATGAAACCACAATTATCCCAAACAGAATTATCACTGAAGAGTGGGAAAATCAAATTAACAATCAGTTAATATTTAAGAATTCAAAATCTTACTGGTTGGTGACTGCTATTTTAAAGATATTTAGAAAGTATCTCATGAGGACCCTCAGTCTCGGAGAGAGATAAGGAAATGGTCAAACTTAACCTCAAGCTAGGGGCACAATATAAAGTTAAGCAAGGACAGTACTCTTTGACTCATCTGAGACAAGAACAGTACCTTGTTCTTTGAAAGGTGTCACTGTAATAAATCCCACTGCTAGGGCAAGGATTAGTGTGTCTCCTTCGCTAAGTGCATGGGCCCTATCTCTGTCCACAGACTTTAAAAGGTAATCCCAAACCGGGCGGTGGTGGCACACCTTTAATCCCAGCACTCGGGAGGCAGAGGCAGGAGGATCTCTGGGAGTTCAAGGCCAGCCTGGTCTACAAGAGCTAGTTCCGGGACAGGCACCAAAGCTACAGAGAAACCTTGTCTCAAAAAAAAAAAAAGTAATCCCTAAAGTTCAGGATACACTTTAAGAATAAAGGGTAGTGAGGAGAAATTCCATAACATAATATTTTCACCTTAAAATAATTAGAAAGTATTTATATTTCTTTACAGTTATTTAGTTGTGGGATCTGAAACAGGGTGAAATTGGGTATAAAGAAACAAGTGAGATCCAACTATGAAAAAAATATGTTTTTAGACACTTATTTGTGCATTATGGAAATGTGTAGTTTTCCTATATATTATGTCCCTTATTAAGGCCATTGAACAGAATTTATTTTCATGTAATAAAGGAATAACCTATGAATTTGAGTGTTTGTGATTAGCTTCATACACATACATACACACACACACACACACACAGACACAGACACACACACACATACACACTATTGCTGCAGCTGTAACTGCTGCCAGTAATTTCAATCCTAGCAATTTGTACAGAAGCCCAATGCTTCTACCATATTAAGATATATAAGAAGGTTATTAAAATTGATCAAACATGAAAATACTGATTTCCTTAATCTGTTATAAAGTATCGAAATTTGAAGTTTTTGATTGGTACTTTTTGATGCCTGCAAGTCAGGATATTCTGATTTTAGTTTAAAAGACAAAAACAAAAAAAAAGAATAAATGAGTGAATAGTAGCTACATGAACATTTATTTCATCCCCAACATATCAACAAAATTAAAATTTTTTGTTCAAGAGGATACAAAATGTGAGAATATATATCTGTATCTACAGGGGACTATGGTTTTTGGCAGGCACCTATGACTTCCATAAAGCAATCTATTTTCCTGTCTTAGACCCATCAAAGAAGAGGATAAGGAATATTTCCACTTTATGAGATTAGGGGTCATGTAGAAACCACCTCCTCAAGTATTTATAGCACTCAGAGGCACTGAAAGGCCTAGTAACAATGGGCACAGAGGACCCTAAGGGGTAACACTCAATCCCTCTCTGGGTCCATACCATATGGATGGGCTGGCAGTCAGTAGCCCATGATGGCACACACTATGAATAAACAAAGTGTTGCTGTCATGGTGGAGACTGTCGGAATGGGGAACACATTGGAAAGAGAATATGGTAGATGCTGAGGTTCTACATAAGGCAAAAACCAAGGTGACAGAGCATCACAGAAGACTGTACAAAGGTAAAATAGACAATCATAATTGGTTCATCATATGAACATATAAACTACATAGGCTACATATGAACACCAGAAACTGTCAGGGATCCAATTACTCTGTTAAATGTGTTTGTCTCAGTAGTCATAGAAACCCAACCCAATATGAAATTACTTCTTTTGCCTTGCGACTGTATTCCCACATATCTCTGAGCATTCAACAAGCTTCAGCTAAAGGAACAGCTTCAGTACTTAAGACCCTGAAAAAGAATTGCCCGAAAGAAAACTAAATTATTTTGTAATAAACTATTTGAAATAACAGATCACATTAACTTCAAAACAAATCAGTTATTTTCCCCAATAACCATAGACTGAGTGTTTAAAAATAACTGTTATTGACTAAACTAAGAAGTTATTTTTCCATTCCTCTATGTCTTTAGAATAGTAGTAATTGATTCTACTTGGAGCAGGGGGTGTATTCTATATGCACTGACTCTTTTTCTTAGAAATGAAACTAGTGCCCTAGTTTGCAATAGTCTTTTTAGTATTTTCAAATCCCAGAGCAAACAGCTGGTCTGTATCCACAAGCCTCCTTCGTAGCTCATACCAGTGAGTCTTAGAGGAATACAAGTAAACTGAAAAGTGATACTTATTCTTTGTCAAATGCAATCTTTATACATGTATTTATATTTCCTTGGCAGTGTCTAGATATAGGAAATGTTAAGGCAGATGCTACAAATACAGACCATGGGCTCACAACATCCAAGTTCCCAGAGTCCTAAGCTGTCTACTAACCCAGAAGGTAGTTTGTGTTAAATGAAGGCTTTTATTGTGTTTTGTTAATGGGCATTTAGGACTTGTTTCTGTTGGAAGTTAACTTTACCTTGGCTCAGACTAAAGAAAGAGAATAAAAATAAAACTTAGAGACTCGGAGAAGAGAAAAACATTATCAAACTGTGAGAATCCTGACGCAGTTGCACAATGGTGGGAGATACACGTGAAAGAAACTTAATCATTAGGAAAATCTGGGCTGAAAGTTGCAGAAACTGAGTCAAACGAGCTAAGGCTAAAAAGGTACCAATCCCTCACATGTGAGTGTGTTTCCTCTAACTGCACACTCACTATTCTTTGAAGAAAGCTTTTCTACTCAAATATCACAATTATCCAGAATTTCCAGAAAGCGTTCCAAAGTACATCAGTGGATCTGATCGTGAAATGAAGTCTTTCCTGAGGAATGAGGTGATGTGAATGACCAACCTGTACCACATGCCTGGCTCTCTAACAGGTCTACTGATGGAAAAGTTTTCCAAAGGAAAGAATTCAGGTGATGTGGACATAACAGGGGACTAATAATATAACAGGGGACATAACATTAATAAGCTAAAAAATCACAGGTGTGTAATAGGTTGTAGGTAGACAGATGATTGCTACATGATAGAGACATAGAGAGAGAAGGAGAAAGAGAAAAAGAGAGAGACAGATGATAGATGAGAGAGATGATAGATATAGACAGACAGAAAGAGGATAGACAGAATATTTGACACATCATCCATATCCTCCCTGGCTTTCGGCTAGTTTCACAATATTCTTTCCATAGCTAAAATGAATTTCCATTCCATTCCAACTATTAGCAGTATAATTAAAGAGTTGTATTTAGAAGACTACATTCTTGAGGTGTAGAAATACTGAATTGGAGTGGTCAATGAATTAACTCCTAAAACATAAAGGAAGTCAGCCAGATATCCTACATCACAGCATGCAGCATATCTTGTTATTAACTACTGGAACAGAAAGCACGCCTCGAAATTTGGCAGCAGCCTGAAATCATTTTGGTCACTACCTTTGATTTGCCATAGACTCTGATATTCTAACTAGACTATCCACACAGTGTGTTGTAAGCCGGGTCAGGAGACAAAGGGTCAATTGACCCAGGTTGTAGCTCATTGTTCCTCAGACAGTGGTTTGATTTTGTCTTTATGTGATAGAGCGACTAACTTAGTGTATAGAACAATAGAAGAACTTTATCCAGTGACCAACAAATGGGAAACAGGAACCTCTATTACCACATCAATTCTCAACTCCAGCAGGCTGGGCAATGATGGAGACAGCATGATGAAGGAAAATACAATAACGAAGGAAAAACGGACTAATAAAGAGAAATATTGGTGCATTTTCCAGGACTCACTTTCACATACTTTTGTTTATTTTATGGTCCAGCTTTTCAGAACATGGTACCTTCTAGATAGCCTTATCTCAAACATTAGAGCTACAATGGATGCATGTACTACATGAGTCAGAGGTGTTTACCTTTTCCATATCAAGGTGGTAATATACTCAGGTGGACATCTGTAGACCAAAGAGAAGACAGTGTTGTCAGTAAAGTCAGCCTTGACATCCCTGAAACCAACAGGTAACTGTGTCATAACCAGTAGAAACCAACAGGCAAGTGCTGTCATAACCGTAAAGATGTTATCCACTGGAAAGTTACTTGGAAACTAATAATCTGATGCCCAGCTATCTGACTCCCAAATCATCAGCTTTAAGGGAAACTAAGAGCAAATAAAGTTACACAGTGTGTTTAAGTACATCCTTTCCGCAGTAATGTAACTTCTTCACTGTATTGATTGATAAGTTGCTCCCTATGAATGTTCACCTTGTCAGTTCCATATGGCCTCTCTCTGGGCATCATGTTGCTCCTAAATATTAACTGGGCATCAGATGAAGTACACCCATAGCAATGTTGTAAGAGTTACGGGTGTGAGGAGAAGGAGTTAATCAGTGAAAGTGTTGCAGCCCTGTGTGGAAAGGTAGCCCCAGTGGAAGTGTTGCAGCCCAGAAGGAAAAGGCATCCTGGAAGTCGATAGCCAAGGAATACCAAGTGACACTGCACAACAAACCTCACACAAGAAACTTATTGAGAAGGAAAAACCCAGCAGAGTAGCTTGCCTGTGCTTGGGTGAAAAGCTGTTTATAGGGCTTTTGGGGGGGTGGAGTTTTCCAAGGTGTGAATTGGTGAGATTTCAAGCTCAGAGAGATTGGTGGGTTTTGGTAAATTTTCAGTGTCAGTCTTTTTAATCCTTTAAGATTTCAGTTTTATTTTATTTGTATGAGTGTTTCTGTGTACCACATGTGTGCCTTGGGCCCAGGGTGGCAGAAAATGGATCTGATTTTAGAAAAAGCCAACATGTAAATTTTGGCAACTGAACCGGGTAGCTGGACTGAGGGATCAGCAGTCAGGACTGCTAGCTGCTCTTGCAGAGGTCATGGCTCATACCAGGCATTCTAGGCTAGAACTGTCAAAATCTCACTCTAAATACCTTCTGCCAGTTAACCTGTCACAGTAGCAGTTCCAAGTCAAGAAAAGAAATAAGCCACGTCTTGTTGAAAATGGTGGCAAAAGTAAATTTCAATTATTTTTAATACACCACTCAAGAAACCATAAAATGGCGTGAAAACACAAATGAGCCCATCAATGAGCATCAGGGAAGCTAATATCCTGTTATAGTCAAAATTATTATTATTAGCAGAGAAATGTGGCCAATAGGAAAAAAAGGGGGAGAACACATGAGTGAGATTTAGTTCAAGAAACTGATTTAAATGATCCTGGGAGCTGGTTAGTTAGCACAGAAATCCATGAGGCATACCAGGTTTTCTTTATGAAGTGTGGTAGTTTATTTTGATCCCGAGCCATGAGTGCCATCATATGCCCCTTGGGCTACACTTCAGATGGCTTTCTCGTCCACGACAGGACACTGGCATCCTTGTTTATTAGAGCACTTTTTAAGGAAGCTTAATTCTTCCTCTGTTCCCTTGAGATACAGATATTTTACAGTCCCATGAATGTCTTGCTCAAGAACGTGAAAGCCATTCCATTGAAATGGAATCACCAAGAAATTGGGATCCAAGGCCAACAAGACAGCACAGTTAGTAAAAGCATATGCTTCTCAGGCCAGGGCCCTTGATTTGGTCCCCACAATCCATCTAAGTGTGTAAAGAAGCCAGCATCACAAAGTTGCCCTCTCATCGCCATAGATACTCAGTGACATATATGTTCACCCCCCCCCACACACACATATGATAGTAATATATAAGTTCAAAGAATAGAAAATCACTTCATCTTATCTCTGGGAAAGTAGGTGTCTCACTTACATAAATGGAAATTAACAGACACAAATGGCATAATCACATCAATCATCAATATCACTAATACTTTTTCCACTAACTCCCCAATGCCCAACTCACATACTTTCTTAAGGCTTTTCATTTTATTAAAAACACTATGAAAGGCAGGAAAATAGTTCTTTGCCATGGATCATATATTAATAAAATATAGTTTTTACTTTTTCAAACACACACACACACTGGTCAGTTGTAGCCCTCAATAACTCACATTGTTTCTGCTGATATTAGACAGTAGTCAAATGCTATTACTTTAAAAATAAATTTTAAGTATAAATTGTACAGACATAAAAAGTAATGTCTTAAAATACCAAACTAGAAATACATGATATTTATTAAATATTGCTATATAATATGAGAAACACTAAACGGGCTCAGTAGGTTATACTTGTGTGTATGTGTGTGTCTTACTTTTTGTTTCTGTGAAGTTGAGTTGAACCTTTGCTTCTATTGCAACAGATTTGAACAAGAACTTCTTTGCTCATTTAATCAGTCTGGTAGAATATATATATTATATATACATATATGCACATGTACACATATGTATGTATATATATATATATATATATATATATTACTTTAGACATCGAATGATCAGATTCTTGCTTTTGTGGAGTGTTTTTGAGTTAGCTTAGAGTATTTTTTAAACTGCATTGCTCTCAAAGCTTCATTCACTGTATAATTAGGACATACCATTTTTGAAGTGATCTTCATTGAATGCTTTTGTTTTGTGTAATGGGATTAGGCCAATCTAACTAGTTGTAAATTGGTCCTCTCTCAAGCTTGTGTGAATGATAGATATGTGACCTATAGCACTTTGGTATTCATTCTTTAGTCATGGCCATTCTCCACATATAACAGAAACTGCTTTTGCTATGGAACCATGGATTCCTTTCTCTTGGTCTACAACTTAAGAGAAAGAATAAAAGGCTCCAATGTGGGTTTCTGTCTCTGTCTCCATCCATCGCCAGATGAAGGTTCTATGGTGATATGCAAGATATTCATCAGTATAGCTATAGGATAGGGCCATTTCAGGTTCCCTATCCTCAGCTGCCCAAGGAACTAACTGGGGACATCACCCTGGGCACCTGGGAGCCCCACTAGGTTCAAGTCTTTTGCCAACCCTAAAATGGCTCCCTTAATTAAGATATGTGCTTCCCTGCTCCCATATCCACCCTTCCTTTATCCCAACCATCCCATTTCCCCAAGTTCTCCCCATACTCCCCTTCTCACTTTTCTCTCCCCAGGAGCCTAGCCAGTTTGGATGCTCACCTTCCTAGACCTGGATGGAGGGTGGAGGACCTTGGACTTTCCACAGGGCAGGGAACCCTGACTGCTCTTTGGACTGGAAAGGGAAGGGGAGAGGAGTGGGGGGAGGGAGAGAGGAGTGGGAGGAGGGGGAGGGAAATGGGAAGCTGGGAGGAGGCGGAAATTTTTTTTTCAATAAAAATAAAAGAATAAAAGGCTAACTTCTTTGCTTTGATTTTATATCTCTCTCTTATTTGGGTCAGATATCTGATTTACTCTGCATGAAGACATGTCGATCACTAGAAGGAAAGAACCCTGTAATGGATGAATGTGTAACAGTAACTATGATGTCTATCAGATTATATCATTCCTTTTCCTGAATCCTAGAAAAGTACCTGAAAGTCTCAAGTCACTCACTGTCCATTGTCTTAAACAGGCAGTCACCTTGGATTCCTACAGAAACAGACCCTCAAACAGGTCATGGGAATTGAATCATCTCAAGTAATAAGAGCTTCTCCTGGACCATCTTGCAAAAAGCAGAACTGAGATACTAGTTAACTAGACCATGTAGCTAAGATTCATTAACTATTCATATCTCTCTCCTCCCTTGTCCCAGTTCTTCCTCTATTTAAATTTAAAGTACCTGTCAGCATCTTGTCTATTGGCTAAAATGCTTACTTTACATATTGTAAAAGTGACTATTTTAATTAAATTCCTTTCCTGTCTATTACTTTTACTATTGTTTTGTCTGTTTTGTTTGACATTAGCAAACCTGGCATGTTGGAAATTCCAGAGTTGACTACTGTCCTAAGACTTCAGTTAACTCCTGTGTGTATACAAAGGCTAAACCCTAGCCAAAGTCTCAGGGGGATCCCAGTGCGGTCTAGAGTTCTTCATCCATGGGGCTCTTATCTATAGTGTATTGCTATATGAGATTTTTCTACATCTGTCTTCTTGAATTTCTGATCTTTCAACAAAACAAGACTCAATCAGAGTCTCCTCTCCATCTGTACATTCCTGTCTGGAAATCAGCTCCTGGCAGAAAGCCAGAGCTATAGAAAGATTCACTTCACATTCTCCTGTTCTCAGTGATCACCTTGTCCTTCAAGTTACCTGCTAACTGAGGACGTTGCTTCGAATTTGTTTATACTACAGTGTTTTGTTTTTGTTTTTAATGTGTGTGTATATGTGCTTTAGAGTGATCGGTCAAATACTATATTTTTTTGCTAGGGAGACAGAAGTGGCTGTCTTAAAATATTACACACTTAGAAATGGCAGTTTTGTCACAGACACAAAGTACACTGCCAAAAAAGAGCTCATTAGAATTCCCAATATCCTTATGTGCTTATGTAAAGTGTCCTCTTGTTTTCATCAAAAAACATAAGTTTCCTACATCAGTGCCTAAATACACAGCTGGTCAATTGCTTGAAGTGACTTAACATCAACCGAAATGGCACACAAATATTTATGAATTTCTCTCAAAGACATGATGTGTACTTTGGAGATTATGCTTAGGCCGATGGTGCATGGAGTATTTTTAAAAATATTTGTCTGTTTATGTGTATTTTTTAACTATCTTTCAAATTCAAAAATTACATAAATAATGTAAGAATGCAAATCGAATTACTGTAAAATGTTCACAGTGAGGCTATTAAACCTCTAAGCACATCTAAAAAGTCTCTTTCATGCTGTTACATTTGCTTTTCTTGACCTCAAAACTATTCTTATTGTCTCTGTAACTGCCAAAATCTCTGGCTCAAAGAGAAAAATTGCATTGTGTCTGTAATTTTCACCTGACAATCTAAGAGAAAAAGTTACTGAGTGAGAAGACGCCTTGCTCATTTCCTTTCAGTGAGGCTATTATGGTACCCAAGGCTATTGTGGTACCGAAGAAACATAGAGATAATGGTTTTCCCAAATTCCTCCTGTCTGCTGGTATATGGCCAGTGTTGCCTGCTACCTTGAATGCTCCTTCAGAGTTGTAAATATGATTGATGTCACCCCTGAGATTACTTTATATTTCACACTAGTAAGAAGTTATGAATGAATCACCTAGATGTAATTATAATGGTAATTGATTTTATTTTGAGTTAATAAAAAATTACATCATATGGGCCAGACCTAATCAGATTTGTCTGTTATTTTTGTTTTTCACCTTTTCTCAATAAGTACTTTTATTCTATGAGCATTTCAGAATTATACGCATCATATTTTTTTATCATATCTATAGACTTCTATTAACTCTCCCAGATTCCTAACAACATATTTCCATCTCAACTTTTTGTCCTCAGCTTTTCTTTTCATTTTTCAACCAGTGAGTCTATTGGCGTGCCCATATCCACAGGGCTGTGGAGGTATCCAATGGAACAACTTACCAGTGGCCACAAACCCAACAGAAAATAAGTCTCTTCTGCAGTAGTCATCAACGTTCTATAGCTCTGTGGGCTAAAAAACGGGCCTCAGGAATATATCCCACATGTATGCAGAATTTTTTTTCTAGTTTTATTTTCTGTAGGTCTTATGTGGATACATGCAGTTGCTGTGTGTTTAGAAGAATGACATTGCTGTCATGAGCATAAGATGGTACTTTAGTGTCCTTCTTCATACTCTCTTACTTTTTTTCCACCCCTCCTCTACAATGTTCCCTGAACTTTAGAGTTTTTGTATATCCCATTTAGGACTAGGAATTCTGTCACTAGTTCTCAGCTCTTTGATTGGTAATGATTCTCAATTCTTTGATTAACTGCTGCTGCCTATTGCAAAATGAAGCATCTCTGACCAAAGTTGAAAGCAACATGAATCTATAACTATAAACATAAACTCTTAGGAGGAAGTTTAGCAACATGGCAGTTTAATAAAAAAATAGTAGATCTCTGCTTAGGTCCTGTGGGCTTTTGGATGGGATTGCACTATCAAAAATGAAATTCCCTCACATGGAGAAGGTCTAAAATCCAATAAGAAAGCAGTTGGTTATTCCTATGATAGTAATGCCACTTTTGTACCAATGGACTTATATTACCCGACAGGTATTTTAGCAGCCAAGGTCCAATTCTTTTCTACTCAGCAGCCTGCATAGCTCCTTCTGGCACAGGCCAGCAGGGAGGACTTTTGCTAGTCAGTCTGAGATTGATCTATATCTTGCTAACAAAGTGTTTGATGTCTTCAGCAATAGAGTCTTGCCAGTAGGTATGGTAGACAGAAATGAACTTTTTAAAAGAGAGTTTAAATACACTAGAGAGATTCCATACACTGAAAGGGTTTAGCAGTTCTAAGAGAATGTGTGAGACTCACACATTACAGACCTGTGAGAGACAGCTGATGACTGAGATTTGCCCCTGCAAGAAAGCTATCAAGTTAAGATGAACTTCAGTTCCCCTGCCTACAAAACAACTGAATTCTGTCAATACCTATTTGAGGCTGGAAATGATCTCCAGAACAGAATGTGGTTTCCCTTGGCCCTTTGATGTCAGCCTTTGGAGGTTGTAATATGTATGGACATCTAACTCAGAATCTATGAATCAACATAAACATTTTTTAAACCAGGGTCACAGTATTCAACGTGAAATACCTCACCTAGTCCTATGTATTGGAATTAGGTAGTCATCACACAAAGAAAGCTTTGAAGTCTTGATGGAGGAAGTGGGTCACTGAGTAGAGACCTTATGGTTTCCTAGTGACCCCATTTCCTGTCTGTTCTCTGCTCCATGACTGTAGATACAATATGACCAGCTTCCTCATGTTCCATGATGGACTATATCCCTTCAAACTGCAGGCAAAATGAAAATCTTCCTTTAAACTACTTTGTATCTGGTACCTAGTTACAGCAACAAGAAAAGCAACTAATCCAAGAGTAGTTGTCAAAATTCTACCATGCAGTGATTTCTAACAAGTATGATGCAGTGGTGAGTAAAACACAGTTTTTACAGTTTGGAGATTTCAGCCTATGCTGCTAAGCATCCCTGCCACCTCTGCTCATTTCTAGGATCTCACTGTTCTTGGATATATGAGCATTCTACAACTGAAGGGCTAATAATTAAAACAACAGGGCTACAGAAACCTGCTCTATTACTATGAGAGTTCCCTTTTGACTGGTCTACCATCAGTCACCAACATATTTAAATAGTTCTATATCATTCTAGGATAACTGAAGTATGACTCAAAGAGTTGTAAAAATGGTATGGAACGCAACACTAAAATTTGCCTTCCGTTGAAAAGGAGAATTAAATAGAATATCAAATTAAATAAGACTTTTGGTATTGATCAATAGCAATAAGAAAATGAGCAAGTCTTTATAACAGAAATGTCAGCTTCATACCTAGAGTTTTCTAGTTCTTTTTCCAGAGGCCACTTTTTGCTTTATTGCCTTCTTGGATTCATGATGACTCAGTAATAGTATCACAAGTAAACAATAGGTATGCGTCCCATTGTGAAGTTTGAAGACAATCCCTTAAGCTATATTATTTTATGTATATTATTCCATGCAACAACCCTATGATTTGACTTTATTGGCATTTTTAATTGTTGAGAGCAGTGAGACCCCAGATCCTGAATTTCTTGTAATCCCATGATCTGAGTGCCTACAGCTGCTCTGAGCACGAGACCTTCAGGAGTTCCTGATGGCAGGAGAGTGGTTTCTGGTGGGTTTGGCTGGAACGTGGCTACCTCTATATAATCTGCCTCTGAACACAATAAAGGGGGCATTCTTGGGAAATTCAAGGATGACTGTGATGCTATCTCTCTGTCTGTGTGTGTCTGTGTATTTTAACCTCCAGCCCCCTTGCCCAAAGCTCGCGAACTGGGTGCCAGCGCACAGAGCGCAGACACGGGGGTGCGGTGCGTGGCATTTAATATGCAGTATATTAGTATAAAAAGGAAAGGACAATCCAGTAGATGTGACTGAAAACATTCAAAATACTATGGCATGATACCTAGACCAAGTTGATATGGAATGATTGGCAAGAATATAATATCTGGACATGGTGGATTTAGAACCGAGAAATAAAGGCTTAATAGAATCAGTCATGAAGCAGTCTATAAAAGATAATATCAGAAAGGAAAAGTGAGTCATTTTATTTGAGACTGTTGAGAATTTTGTAAAGAGTAACACCCTTTTCAGTGATAGATGAATGTTTGGAATAATTTTAATAGAAAGTTGGTAACGTGGTTTCATTTATTTCTTAAAATTATCACTGTGGTCTACACTACATTTACCCTTTACCATCCAACCATCATTGTCCAATGTCAGAAGCTGCATTTATATGGCGTTCAAATGAACAAATTCTAGTTACTTTGCTGCTACCTAGTTTTTCCTGACCCTGTCCAGTTCAGGAATGTGAAGGCAATTCATATAACTCTAGTTGTTGTTATATTTCCACACATGTTGATGAGTTATTTTTGTACTTAACTCTTATATTTCTATTTCTTAGAGAAGCTGGCAAACCTGGGAAACATAGTTTCAACAGCTATCAAAGAAGAAATAGACCTGAATAGCTGGATAACTAAACAGAAATCACTGTTTTGTGTATCTGTCTTTTCACCAATGCATTCCAACTGAATGATGTTTAGATGAGGCCATACCTTTGACTAGTGTCTAATTCACTAGAACTTTTCTAATGTGTTGTAGCACATAACTCAATGAGGTTTGCATTGGAGAAGTAGATTTAGTTAAATGATACAGATGACAGTTTGTGACTGCATGTGTTCTTAATTCATTACTAGCCTGGAGCAGCTCCCAGAAGGAACTCCTTCCTTCTCTGGCATCACATGCTGAAGTCAGCACACACAAACAGCTGCCAAATGCCCAGAGGGCACCAATTCAGCTTCCTCAACTATATTGGCTTTTATTTTTGTTTTTTTGTTTTGTGTTTGTTTTTTACTTTCTGCTTAAATAAATTTTCTCTTAGCTTGTTTTCTTGTCAGAAGTCCAAAGATGGTAAAACATAAGTCAAATGGATACTACACTGATGTGTAATTCCCCCTCTGTGTGTTGTGCATATGTTGTATTACCCTTGGTTAATAATAATTTTAAAAAAAACGCTGCTTTGGCCTATGGCAGGGCAGAACATAGCAAGGTGGAAAATCCAAGCAGAGATAGAGGAGGAAAGAAGGTAAAGCGAAAAACACCATGTAGCCACCCACAAAACTACAAGCCTAGTGGTAAAATATAAAATGATAGGAATGGGTTAATTTAAGATGTAAGAGTTAGTTAGGAATAAACCTGAACCATTGGCCAAAGACTGTTGTCATTAATATAGTTTCTGTGCCATTATTCAGGTCTGGGCTGCTGGGAAACAAGCACACAGAGTCTCTATTTACACTACACTATGAAAATTTTGCAAAATATAAAAATAATTATTTTATAGGTGCCAGAGAACTCTTATAAAGACATTGTATAATGCTTAATTCAAAAGGTATTTAAAATTATTAGACATGTAATTCCAACCTGAGGATTTTCAAGACAGCCTTAGGAATAGTTACAGAAAATTAATTAAAATCAAATTTATCTTATTAAGTAATACTGTTGTAACTTCTATTAAAATACTAGATATCTAGTATTTTAAAAAACTATGCTTTTTAATCATGATATTCAAATTCTTAAAAAAAAACTTTTTGGTGTATAGATTTTGAGTTTGACTAGAACTTGTACTTATCTGAAAGGAATAATCACAGATGAAGTTAAGATTCACTTTTCACAGATGACTTGACTCTTTCTTTTTTATCTACCTATAATCTGTCATGTAAAATTGGCCTTCTTAGTCTTTTTTGTTTCTTTATTCACTTATAATTCAATGGTGTATATTTGATGGCAGAACAATTTGTTTCTTAAACAGCAGGAAGAATATATTTTCTAGCTAATCTACTGGATAGAGAATTGAATACAATAAAATAGAAATTTTTTTTTAAAGTAGGTGTATTCAGGTACCTTCTATTCCATGGCTTCCATATTACCCAAACAAATAATTCTACTGATCCAAATGACAATAATTCTTTAGATCCCACTATACCCCCAAGTGGAATAAAATAGTCATGTTGAAGTTGAACTTTTCTAATGTGACTTTCATCTTTACGTTTGCACACATATCGATGAACAGGGAGGTGGAATAGTCTCATTCTAAGAAACTCCCTCACCAATCATTGAAATTTTTAACAAAGAATTTACAAATAATTTAAAGTAGATTAATAACTGACTATAAAACAATTATGAAAGATAACTTTGTTTCATGAATGTCAATAAAAATATGAAATCATAGGCGGGCGGTGGTGGCGCACGCCTTTAATCCCAGCACTCGGGAGGCAGAGGCAGGCGGATCTCTGTGAGTTCGAGACCATCCTGGTCTACAAGAGCTAGTTCCAGGACAGGCTCCAAAACCACAGAGAAACCCTGTCTCAAAAAAAAAAAAATGAAATCATTTTCTATGAGCCTTTTTAAAGTCCTCTCAAACTCTATGAACCAAACTTACTTTTGGAAACAATTTGTCATATTATTTTATTTCTGAAAGCACGAAAATGGCGACATTCAAAGAAGAGAGTAAGTAGATCACACATGAAATGTTTGGAAGGCTTTTGTTTTTTATTTTGCTTGCTATTTAGATGATCGAGCAAATTGTCAAAGACATTCCAAGTGGAGTATACACTACAGAGACATTATTAATTTGATTTTTAAAAGAATAAGATCTTGAAAACATATGTTGGAACAAAGGAACATCATACAGTAGTGTAGCTGCAAATTTTTCCTGTCTACATTAATATGTTTTTTATGGCAGTGGTATTAACGTCAACATGGAACAACTTAGAATCACTTGAGTAGAGAATTGCACTGAGGATTTATTCTGATGCCTTTAATTGATAAATAAAGGTCTACACTGGGTATGAGTGTCATCTTCTGATAACAGACTGAATCAAAGATCATGGCAGAGGAAGATTGCTAATACTTCACTCTGTTGGCCTTCCCTGGGATAGAGTTTATTTACCCTGTTATTACTACTGCTGATATCTTCACTGATTTGAGAACCAGGATTCTCAGACTTCCATTGTTGACTACGGACCACCTAGTCTCCAGGACCTCCTTGTGTTTGGGGTACATATTGATAGTGCAGAGCCATCAACCTCACAAACCAAAGAGCTCCAAGGTTCTTGGATATTTTCAGTGTAAGGAAGCCACCATGGCACCACCCTGATGTCTTCAAGGACTGAGTAAGCACTGAGTTCCAATCCTCACAAATGTGAGACAATTCTTGTTAGTATTTTAGCATACCCTAATTTAGCAAATTCTTTAAACATGACACACGATCAGTTCTGTTCTTCTAGAAAATCCTGACTTATTATGCTCATCATGTTAAGTTACAATATTTTTCTAAATTAAATAGAGTTAAAATGTAATTCACCATATTTTAACAGAAGCAACAATTTTTGTTGTTGTTTTATCCAACACTGCTTAGTTTCAGTACTACAGTTTCACAAACAAAGACCTGGCATTTAAGTAACTTTCTTTTTCTTGAAAAATGTTGATTTGGGGGGATATAGTGATTAGATTATGGGAATGCTTACTTTGGTAATTTATTTGCATATAGAAATATATATGCAGAAGCTACTGTTTACTATTTATTAAAGTTCATTACACTGGCATTTTCTTACAACCATTTAATTCTCTAAGAAAGCTGATACATAAAATGTGTTAGGTATTTTTGGAATGTAGCCTTTTGGGATGATTTTTATATAAAAATAAGAAGTCTAGCTAAGCAAAATTACAGTGAAAATTAAATAGATAATTGAATCTATTTTTGTGAGCCATTTTCTTCTTGTGAAAATTGTAGCTACAGTGTCAAGAGGATTTTATCAGTTTTTAGAGTTTGCATTCACTTTATTATATTTATTTTCACTGAAGGCCCCAATACTATTACACATTATAGTTGTTTCCAGTAATATAATTACTCTTTATACTTTACAGTGCAGTGCAAAATTAACCGTTTCAGTTGTTGATCGGAATTTTTCAACTTTTCATTGTTGTTATAGTAGTCAGACTTCCGAAAAGACAAGGAAATTATGCTTGAAGGTGGCTGGAGTTGTTGTAGAAACAGAAGAGCATGTCACTATTCTCCTTGTTGTCATGAATGTGTCTATATAAATAAATTAATGTGAAATGACAATCATCAGAGATATGAAGGAAAATGCAAACCACTAAATTGTAGTGGATAGTTGTAGAGGACTAGATGGAGGGTTAATAGTGTGTGTGAACATTCAGCACACTGAATGAAACTTGGGCTCTGGAGTTAAAATTACCACTGTCTTAAATCACTTGACTACTTAATAAGTAAGGGATTAAAAGTCTCTGAGAATAATCAATGAAGAAGTATAATATTGGCCTCTGTCCCACAGATACTATTGACTGGTGTGGGCATCAGGATTATATAGTTTCCTCCATCTTCATAGACTTCATATAGGGAATGGAAATAAATATATAATTTGTCTGGAGGTTAAGTGAGCAAAGTGACATAGAATAATACAAAGTCAGCAAGCAAGAATTTAATAATTAAATTTTTAAATTAAGTAATTAAACAATTAAAGTATTAATATTTTAGAAATGATGCTAAGATCTCACAAGAAGATGGAATGAGAAGAATTAAAATAGAAATTTATATAGGTTTCTAGAGGAAAAACATTACAAATAAAGAACAAGTCAATGTCCTATGCCAAGAACAGACAGTGTATACAAACAATAAAGACCCAAAGAGAATCCAAGAAAGTTGGGGAAATACAAGGCAATACCTGGGCGATAAAAGAGAGGAGGTGAAGATGTATCTGATTACACAGGGTCCAGAACCCTGGTATGAACTCTAATAGAAGTCGTGCGGTGGTGGCGCACGCCTTTAATCCCAACACTCAGGAGGCAGAGGCAGGCAGTTCTCTGTGAGTTTGAGGCCAGTCTAGTCTACAAGTGATAGTTCTGGGACAGGCTCCAAAGCTACATTGAAACCCTGTCTCAAAGAACCAAAAAATAAAATAAAATAAAAAGTTAAAAAAAAAACGAAAGTAAGGAAAAAAGAACAACAACAGCAAAACCTCTAATAGAAGTATGTAGCCACTGGATGATTTTGTTTAGAGCATTTAGAGCACTGACATTGAATTGATTTATAGTTTAGTAAATAGCCCTGATTGAAAGGTGTGCTTTAAAGAACTATAATTGAGAAACAGGGAGGAGAGAAAAGGGAGTGGATGAAAATACTTGTATATCAACAAGTGCAGTAGCCTAGTGGACATTATGAAAAGTGAACAGACTCTATCTATGAATTAAAGTAGACGTTCTATGTTAATTTACTAATGTATCATTGGTTGAGCAATAGATAAGAATAAGAAAGTATTTCACCTAAGAAACTGAAAAAAAATGGGGTTAACTATATAATGAAAGTGATTAAAGAAAGATTGTTTTGATGGAGCCAAGAAGTTTAGGAAATGATATATTAAAATCGATTAAAGATTTTAAATATAAAGTTCACCAGAGGAGTCTGAAGTTCAGTAAGAGACTTAAAATCTGCCAGTAAATTTTCACTAGCTGTAATTAGGAAATGCAGGGGCACACTTTTTAGGATGAATGTTCATAGATAAAAATTCTGATGATCGACTCTAAAGCATTCCAACATTTGACAGCTGATGAGTTAGAAACTAACAAAGAATTGAAAAGAAGACGGCTAGCAAAGGAGTAGTACATGGGAAAATGCAAATGATTACCAGGGAGTAATCAAATCAACTTAATTCAGATGGAATTCTATTAATACAAGCAATAGCAACAAAATATAACAATAGGGCTGCATAACTTACTTTCTCGTTCCTATAACCAATGTCTAACAGAATGACTTATTAGAGAGAGTATTTACTTTTGGATCATTGTGCCAGAGGGATTTAGTTCATCATAGCAGTAAGGCATGACAGAATAGGGTCATATCCATGGCAGTAGTAATTAATGACGAATACAAAATAAGAGTGATAATGGTCAGGATACAGAAAATAACGACCAAATTCAGAAACAGGCATAATTCTAAAAAGAATGATTTAGTTCTGCAGCCCAGTTTCAGGTTGTAGATTATACAACTTCCCCAAATAATGCCACCAGCTGAGAAAATGTATTCAAACTGTAAGCCTGTGGGAGACATTTCAAACTCAAACTATAGCATTGCGTCTCTGAATCTTAAAGACACGTGATCATTTCAGAGGGCAGAATCCATTCAGTCTGAGTTCAAAAGGACTAAGTTTCAACACTGTTTGAAGGTACTAATGTCAAAGTCACTTTTGAGACTCAAGGCAAACCATTTTCTATGAGGCTTTTTAAATAAGATCCAAGCTGCAAGCTTCCAGTGTACAATGACCTAGAGCAAGAATTATCCGAAAAGAAGGGATTAAAGGATAACAAGAGACAACTGACAGAAGATCGGAACTCAGGAAGACCAACATTAAATCCTGAATCTTCATGTTCATCATCAGAAAGAAGACTCAATTGTGATATCATTTTTTGTATTAGTTATTTATCACATTTTAAAAACCAAATGCCTCAAAGAGTAATATAAGGGTAAAGAGACTGATTTTGGCTCATAGGTTCAGACAGACTGTAGTCTGCTATGGCAAGGGAGCCCTCAAAGCAGATGTAGCACCATCTGTGGATGCAAGAATCTATGGTTCTAGTCTTCACAAAGCAATGGATAGGACATTTAGAATACACACTGAAGGCAGAAATATGTGTAATCTTAAAACTTGCATCTTCAGTAACTCTGAGTCATTTATGCTACCTGTACCCTGACTTCTGAAGTCTACACAACCATACAAAACAGTGCCACCAGCTAGAGAACACATGATTAAACATATGAACCAGTGGGAGACATTTAAGAATCAAACCATCACAGTGATGATGTCTGTTAACCCTAATGAGAGATTTTTTTTTTAACTCACAGAGAGAAAAGCACTATAGAGATCAAAATGAGTTTTATTATGGTATTGCCATATACACATATCACTATCTTAGTTAGGGTTTCTATTGCTGCAATGAAACACCATGACCAAATGCAAGGTGGGAAAAAAAGGGTTTATTTGGTTTGAACTTGAGCATTGCTGTTCATCACTGAAAAAAGTCCAAAGAGGAACTTAAACAGGGTAGACTCCTGGAAGGCAGGCACTGTTACAGAGGTCATGGAGGGGAGATGCTTATTGATGTACATCTCCTGGCTTGCTCAGCCTACCTTTTTTCTTATAGAATCCATGGCCTGTAGCTTAGGGATGGCACCACCCACCACAAGCTGGGTCATCCTCCATTGATCACTAATTGAGAAAATGCTTTACAGCTGGATCTCATGGAGGCATTTCCTCAACTGAGGCTGCTTCCCTGAAGACTAGCTTGTGACAAGTTGCTGTACAAAACCAGCCAGTACAATAATCTACTCTGATCATACTAATGCTCCAATGACTGTCTCTTGTTCCTTCCCCGCATGACAGAATATTTTTGCATCTCTCACACTACTTCCATTCCAGTTTCATGTTCAATGTGCATACCTATGAATTAAAACTAAATATTGCAAACAAGAGAATGTAGTGATGAGGCGAGCAGGCCTGCTTTTCGTCCCACCTGGCTTCTGCACGACTAGCTTTACACCAGAAATAACAACACACAAATTGTATTCATTTAAACACGGCCTGGCCCATGAGCTCTAACCTCTTACTGGCTAACTCTCACATCTTGATTAACTCATTTCTATTAATGTGTATCACCACTTTGCTGTGGCTTACCTGCATCCATCTTGGGTAGGAGAAGCATGGCATCTGCCTGACTCTGCTTTCTTTCTCCCAGAATTCTGTTCTGTCTACTCCACCCACCTAAGGGCTGGCCTCTCAAAAGGCCAAGGCAGTTTCTTTATTAACCAATGAAAAGTAACACATAGACAGAAGACCCACCTACATCAAGAGAAAGCACATGACATTGTCCTTGAAATCTGGCTTTCTTCACATATCCTGTAACATATCCTGTAAAGTTTCATCCATTTTTCTCTAAATGACATTGTGTTCATATGTTGAGACTGAAGATTGTGAATAGGTACCACGTTTATTTTATCCACAATTATGTTGATAGATATCCAGGGCTGGTTCCATATATGGCTGGTATAAGGTGTCACAGTAAACATGGATATGAAGCTATCTTTGGCTGACTTCAGTTCACTTAAGTGTATACCCAAAAGTGGTATAGATAGATTGTATGGTATTTCTATTTTCAGTTACGTTTTGATTTGAGTGGCCCTATGTAGTGATAATTTGTTTGTGTTTTAGCAAATAAAGCTTGTGTGAAGATCGGAGTGCAAAGCTCAGCCACTAAAGGCCAGGAGTGATGGAACACACCTTTAATCCCTGGACATGAGAGACAGAGGCAGAGAGATCTCTGTTAGTTCAAGGCCATCCTGAGCTTTACAAATTGAATGTGTCTAGAAGAGAAACAGAGCTCACAAAATGATGAACCCAGCACTTGAAACCACATGCCTTTAATCCCAGCCTTAGGGAAGTGGAGACAGGAGGAATATGGCTGAGGCTGAGTGTAGAGAGGAATATAAGGCAGAAAGAGAAAGGATCTCAGGAAAGTCTGGGGTATGGTGGAGATAGTTGCAGTCTGAGGATGAAGTCTGGGGAGAGAACCTGAGGGCAGGATTGCTCCTTCAGTCTGAGCATTGGTAGAGGTAAGCACTCTCTGGCGACTGGCCACTTTCCTTTTCTGATCTTCAGAATTAACCCCTATATCTGACTCTGGGCTATTATTATTAACACCAATTAGAATTCATGCAACATCTGACTCCTAACTTTTTGGGTACAAATTAATGAAAAAGCTGCTTACCAGCCACAGGTATAGGCCAGAGCTACACACGGCCATGGGACAAGGTTTTCCTTTCTTCTCTCCTGGTGGGCTCTGACCTTCCCTGGAACCCCTTCTCAAGCCACTGCCAAAATAGGTAGCTGTCTTAAATTCCGGTCAGGATTTCACTGTTCTACTCAACAGCAATCAGTCTCATGTTTTCATCATCATTGTTGGCAGATTTAGTAAGAAAATTGGGAATTCTTAAAGGGAGAAATTAGTTAAAAGGGAGAGTTTTGCCCACATTAAAAAAAATGGGAAACACAATTATGATAGAGGAAGTTAGGTCTCTGTATGATTATACAATGCATGACTTAAAATTGGAATAAGTAAGTTTATTTTAAAAAAATTAAACAATCAAATGAAGGGATAATCACCTTAAATGGAATCAACATACTGTTAATTATCATTTTGATAATCTTTGTTGCCATTTTGGTAATTCTTGGTTTATCTCTAAAGGTGTTATTTAGTGTGAGTGCCAAGATACAAGTATTAGAAAAACTTAATAAAACAGATCACAGAGATATTCAAATCTGGACAGAGGAATTTAAAGGAGAACCAATTTCAACATTGCATTATAAGGTTAGAGAAACCTAAGGTTTTCAAACAATCAAACTTAATATATAGAGTAACCTTTCAGGAACTGCCAAATGATAGAAGCTCTGTAAGAAGTGATCTGACTCCTGTGCCAATGTTAGATTTAAGGAGATTCAAGGAAGCAAGAATATCATATGGCATGCATTCACCATTCGTGAAACAGATGTTAAATTCATGGTTAACTTGTAATAGAATTATCCTCTAAATACTGGATCGACTTTATTACTTCAGTCTTGGAACCAGGTCTACAAAAATGAACCTAGCTCAGAAAAGTAGCTAAGATCATTGACAACAGAGTATAACTTGAGGAATGGAAATCTCCCAAGAACAACTTCTTAGAGGAGGAGATTATACAACTATAGAAAGGCAATTCCTTTATAATGACCATATCCTGGCTTTAAGTCATACAGCAGCTTTGAATGGGTGCGACAGAACTGAAGAAGTAGGAAAGATTGTTGAATCATTTACTAAAGACATACAGGGCCAGAAAGAAACCTTCAGTGATTTCTTACAAAGATTGACATTAGCAGTAAATAAAATGATAGAAAATTCAAAAGCTAGACAAATGATAATCGAATCACTGGTTTTTGAAAATGCTATTCTCAATGCAAAAGGATATTTAGTCCTTTAAAGGCAAGATAAGTGCCCTTGGAGGAATGGATCTGAACTACAACCAATATTGAATTTCTTGACCATGATGATGTTTGGATAGGAGAGGTGATTTCCAGAGGTTTGAGGAAAAATTAAAATGTCAAGTGTTCAAATTGTGGCAAACAAATCACCTTTAATGGGCCTGTAAACAGGCCATTCCTAGAAATGATATTTGTTCTAATTTAATCCAAACAGAACACCCTTCCCTTCTGTATTATCCAGAACATAAGTCAAAGGCAAACATAGACAAATGAATGTAGACCAATAAGGGACATTCAAAGTAACCCTTTGCAGTCAAAAAACTCTGTGAGGGGCCTCTCACAGACACCTATGCCAAATTTAGGTCAATTGTTTCCTGTAACCACAGAGGAAACTCCATCTCAGGTCAATTAAAACAACTGATGCCTATTGTAAGAAACCATACTGTACTGGATAATAGAAGAGAGACAAAAATTCAGGAAAAACCACAAAGCAAGTATTTTGTCATATTTTGAAAGATGAACAAAGACAAAAATTAAAAATGTGAATAAATGACATTGTCATTGAAAGTCTGGTATATACAGGTTCGGATTTAGCAATAATTTCACCAGAATCTTGACATCCAAATTGGCCTCTTGAGGACATAAAGATCCAGTTTTTAAGGATTGGAATTAATCTCAGGTAAAACAGAGTATGAGATAGGTAAAATGTATAGGGCCCGAAGGACAGAGAGTAAAATTAAAGTCATATGTGACTAACATAGCAATCAATTTATGGGGACATGATTTATTACAGCAATGGAATGCTCAGATTAACATTTCCCTAATCTTAGGAATAAACTATAAATTAATGTATGTTCCTGGGAAAAACATTATAACATATTTTAAACAATGTCACCAACTATTTAGGTTGTACAAGAACAGGGTATTACAATTGCTGATCTTTCAAAGGCACCAACAATCCTACCTTTATAATGGTTGACAGAAAAACCTGTGTGGGTTGTGCAATTGCCTTTAAAAGCAGAGAAACTGCAGGTTTAGAAAAGCTGACACAGGAACAACTAAATGCTAAGCATACTGAAAATTCAACCATCACGTGGAATTCACCTGTATTTGTTATTTAAAAAAAAATCTGGAAAATGGAGAATGATAACAGATCTAAGAGCTGTTACCAATGTGACTCAGCCAATGGCCTCTCTGCAAGCTGGAATTCCTTTGCTTTCTCTATAGCCTAAAGGATGGCCTCTTAGAGTTATTGATTTAAAGGATTGCTTCTTCGCTATACCTTTATGAGAAAAATTTCCTTCACAATACTTACTTATAATAATTCTCAGCCTGTGAAGAGAAGCAATGGAAGAGTCTTTCACAGGGCATTTTAAATAGTCCCACCCTGTGCCAATATTTTGTATGGCAGCCAATGAAAATGATATGCAAGTAATTTCCTGAATTTATAGTTTACCATTATATGAATGATTTTTTTACTATCTGATTTGATTATAGATACTTAAGAAAGAATGTTTGAAGAAGTAAGGAAATTTTTGCCTTGTTGGAGATTACAAATTGCTCCTGAAAAAAAGAAATACAAAGAGGAAATTCTATTAATTATTTAGTCTATAAAATGAGTTTATAAAAATTTAGATTTCAAAAGGTGTGAATCAAGAGAGATTGATTGTAGATATTTAATGACTTTAAAAATTGCTAGGAGACCATTCCTATATATGGCCCACTATTGGGATAAAACTTGATGAACTAAGAAATTTGGTCAAAACCTTAGATGGTGACAAGGACTTAAATAGTTACAGGAAATTAACATTTGAAGGTGAGTGAGAACTGGCTTTGGTGGAAGAGAATTACAGATTGAACATGTGAATTGTGTGGATCCAAATTTTAATTACATTCTGGTCATACTACCCTCAAGAATTCCTCTACAGGAATTTTAATGCGGAGAAAGACATTATCTTAGAATGTATCTTTTTACCACATAAACTGAGTAGAAAAATAAAAACTTATGTGGAAAAAGACTGGGAGTTAATCTTAAAAGGAAAATTGAGACGTTGTCAATTAGCAGGAATAGATCCAGCAGCAATTAGAGTACCTTTTAAAAATAATGAAATTAACAAAAATTATGGGTAGAATGTGAACACTGGCAAAGAGCTTGCAGTATTTTTTTGAGGGGGGAGAGATTAACAGCAAATATCTTAAAAGCAAGAGAATTCAACTTATAAAGAAAACTGTTAGATCCTTGTTTGCATTGTATGGAAAATACCAGTATCTGGAGCCCCAACATCCTATACTAATGCAAATAAATAAGAAAAGGTAGTTTGTAAATCAGAAAATTTAAGTAAAGTAGATCTAATCCCTTATAATTCTATCCAAATTTCAGAATTATATGCTATCTAATGGTACTAGTGAATTTTAAGGAACCTCTCAACATAGGAACTGATTTGCAATATGCAGAAAGAATAACTTTACATATTCAAACAACTGAATTTATAACATAATGCACAACTGACTTTATTATTTATTCAGCTGCAAGAAATAATTAGAAATAGGAGTCATCTAATACACACACACACACACACACACCACATCTGATCACATACAGTTCTACCAGTTCTTGTAGTAATGAAGAAATTGATCAATAATTGATTGGAAATATGCTGGAGGCCTTAGACTTTCATAAGAAAGCATCAGGAATAAACAAGTGCTCTCTACCAACACTGCGTGCTTGATCACCAGCACATAGAAACTTATTTGTATAAGGATTTTAGTCCATCTATTTGCCGAAAGTCTTCATCAAATTTTTGAGTTTTATAGTGGAGGTATTAAGGTGTTTAAGGCATATCATATTATCTGAAAGTAGTGATGGCATGACTTTATTTCTTTTGGTAGCCTTTCTCTATATTTCTGTTATTATTCTAGCCATGAATTTGATAATTTTAGTAAATTAGAATGAAAGAGAATGAAATTCATTTCCCATTCATAATTTTAGTTGAAACAGTCCAGTATTTCCCCATTTACTGTAACTGTCACATATAACCTTTGTTATGGTCAGTGTTCATCTTATGTTTGAGACTTTAAGTATTATGGGATGTTAATCATCTTGGTTTGTTTCTTCATGTTTTGGGGATGATCTGAAATTTCTGTTTAAGAATCTGTTCAGGTACTTTATAACATTCACTAATTTCTGTGCTTTAAACTATTGTTATATCTCTGTGATGAAACCCACTTGAATATGCTGTATGGTATTTTAAAAGTGATACTGAATTGATTTTGCCAGCATCTTCCTGAGGATTTTCCATCTGGGAAATTGATAAACAGTTTTCTTTATTTATTGTGTCATTATCTGATTCTTATTGGTATAGTATTGGCTTTGCGGAACAAATGTGATGATATTCTTTCCCTTTATGCATTATGAAATAGTTTAAAAAACTATAATGTTAATTCTTTCTTTATGGCTTTGTAATGAGCAATAAGTCAGCGTGGTGAAGTTTGTTTACTGGATAATATTATTATTTTAAGATAATTCTACAGATAGCATGTATGCGCATGTGTGGATGTGTGTGTGTCCCCTCATGATTTTATTGCAGTTGTTCACAAATGTCTGGAAACTCATTTTGTCCTTTTGTCATTTCCAGATTTTGATAATATAAGGTTTCCAATGCCTTCTGATGATTACACTTACTTGATTGGTACCTCCAGAATATTCTTTGTCGTTTCTAATTTTATTAATTTGAGTCTTTTATTTCTTTTTATTTATTTGACGAAGTGTTCATATTATTCATCTTTTCAAAGAAATAATTCTTCATTTCACTTACTTTTGTGTTGCTCTTTCTGTCACCATTTCATTAATTTCTTCCTCAATATTTTTTCTGGCTACTACTTTTCTTGTTTGTTTGGCATCTCCTTTTTGGCTAAAATTTTGAGGTGCACCACTAAGTATTGTTTTGATATCTGTCTGAATTTTCTACATAAACAAGAATAGCTATAAAATCTTTAATATCCCTTTGTTGCATTCCAAAGCTTCTGGTAAATTATATATCCATTTTCACTTGGTTAAGAAACTATTTCTAAGTATACTCCCTAGTTTATTCAATGACCAATTGATCATTTATGTCAGTTTTTTTTTGTTTTGTTTTGTTTTTTTTTTTTTTTTTTTTGCTGTATGGTTGGCTGGCTGTTTTGTCTTTTTGTCTTTTTCTGTATGTTTGGTTGGTTAGTTGGTTGGTTGGTTTTCCAATCCTCATATGTTTGTATGGTTATTCCTCTATGGTATGACTTCTCCTGAAGAGCTGTGAACAAATGCCTACTGATTTTGTGCCTTCCAGGCTCGAGCCTGAAGGATGCAAAAGCACCTTTATCACTAAGAAGCGCACCACAGCATGAGCGATTACTTGTAAAAACTGCGTCCTTGGAGTACAACATTCATACAACTCTACAGGTCAGAGAGTCTCTGACCTGCATCAGTTCTCACTACTTGTATAATCCTAGGGAAAGAAAGCTTTTGAAAATCTGATAAATTTCAGGAACTTCCTGAGACTTGTTCATTATTCCCTGAGTTGTAAAGAGCCTCCTTCCAGGGTGAAATGTTTCCATTTGGAACATCTTCAGTTTTATCAAGACTCCTCCATGATGAAATGCTTCAACTCCAAGGGAATAAAACACAAAGTGTTTCTATTGACAATCAAATACATCAGTTTTAAACAATAACCTTTCATCTCCTGATCTCATTGACTCATGGAATACTATGATATAAGAACTCAGTACAACTTCAAAACTCCCCATGAGCAGTTCCACTGCTGTTTTTTTTTATGTTCAAGTTTTTTTTTTTTGAAATCAAAGCAATCTCTTAACTGCCAACTCCTTTAAGACCAAAAGAAAATTACATACTTCCAGAATATAGGTACACAGAATAAGCATTCCCAAGCTATAATGGAAGCACACTGGCAAAACTAGGAATGATTGAGCCAAAGCAAGGCTGAATCACAGTGGCCTAAGTCCTCACCTCCATGGCTGCTGTCTGGTGGTTGTGTTATTATTATCTGGAATCCAAAGCACTTAGGGAGCCCCAGCATCCAGCTCTGCCATTACTGGCATATGTATCATTGTTCTTGGTCATATCCTTACATTCTGCCATCCTCAGTAGGTGATGTGCTAGCCATGGTTAAGACATCTCTAACATCTGTGTTCTCCTTGACTATTTAGGCTTTTTCTTCATAGATTTAGAGTCCTCCTTGAAGCCTCCTTTCAGAGACTCTAATACTTCACAGTAGCTGACCTTAGTGGCTCTATGGAAAAGTTGGAATGGAAAAGTTCATGGCTCCCTCACTCTTTTATCTTTCAAGTCCATCAAGCCAGTACCATTTGGAAAATGCTGCCAGCTCAGAATAGTCAGATCTCTTGTTCCATAGTCAAATTAGCTTGGGTGTGCAAGCCTGAAGAAACAGTTGCAGACACAGTGTTTTTTTTTACATGTGGGGAACCCTATGGAGGTCAAGATTCTCTCTTTATAGAGGAGCTTGCAACTTCTTTCAGGGATCTCTCAATGGGTCTTGTTTTTAGGGCATCTTGTTCGTCGTCCTAGGCAAAAGCACCTGGCTTCTCCTCAATGATGCTAATCTCTTTATCAGTTACAGATGCTGTGTCTTCTGCACTCTCCTTGTCTGAAACCTTAAACTTGCTTATATGCTTTTCCTTTTTAAATTTTAGGCTTTCTCTTTCTGCCCCACCTTTTGTTCTACCTCATAGTAGACTTATATGAGATGAGTGAACGGTAACTATGATATACTGAAAATGTTATCCTGTCGGTTTCTCTCTGCATTCTTACCTTCTAAGCGTTCACTAGAGTGGCACATTAAGTTTTATAGCTCATATTTCTATAATTGTCTACGTTCCTCTGACAGGCCGTTTCCAAAGGCTAAAAAGCCTCCCAATCAGGTCAGCTTTATCACAACAACCCCAGTCCTAGCATCAGTTGTGTGCATTATTTCCTTTTCTGGATGTTGAGAAGAAACACCTGACAAGGGCAACTTAATGAGGGACAATTTTGTTTTAGCTCACAGTTTCTGGGGTACAGATCATCATCAGGTCAGGGGCGGTACAGTTCCAGAAGGCAGATGCAATAATCAACCACCTGGGAGGAGAGAGCTGTAGTCACAGTGGATTATGCTCCACCCACTTCTCCATTTCCTTCTCCCTTCTCCTCCTCCTCTCCTTATCCCTCTCCCTTTTATCCCACATCTTCCTCCTTCAACTGGAATGCCAGAACATGGAATAGTACTGCCTACATTTAGGTTGGCTCTTCCCACCTTAATTTACCAATGTATAGCAAAGACCTTACAAGAAACTTGCTTCCATATGCTTCATAACCCCATCAAGGTACCTTTCAAAACTAGTCACCACAAACACATTACCTACGTAGGTGTGAGCAAAACTCCAAAGTTTTCTTTGATCTTAATTTTACAACTAAGAATGAGACTAAATAAAGAGAATAACTAATATAAGAAGCATTAGAAATGGCTACAGTTTGAAGTCTGCATTTTCACCCCGTTTTCTATGTGTAATGTATTAAAGGCAATGACCATCAGAAAAAAGCACCACTGAAACCATTCAAATGTATTCTTTCCAACCATTTTCTCTGGAAAGTGTTAAAATGCAAACAAAAAATAAAAAAATTAAAAAGTAATTTAACAAATACGTAAGTTTCAATATAATATTAAAGATATAAATGAAAAGGTAACTTAAAGTAATAATTTATTTTCCTATTTCCTTGGACTTTGAGTACTATTAACATTTTATTGGAAATAAAGGGGACTGGAGAACTTGCTCAGTGCTTGAGAGCATTTGTTGCTCTTTCCCAGGACCTGAGTAAATTCATAGCACATGTATGTCTCTTCAAAACCATGTGTAACACTGATCCCAGGGTATCTATCCTACAAGCTCATATGCACCAGGTGTGCAGGTGCTACACAGACACGTATGCAGATGACAAAACAGTCACACACCTAAAAAAATAAAACATTTTCCAAAAGGAAAGAAATAATATTGTATATTTACTTATATATGCAGAATATATATGGCTGTCAGTGCTTGCGCATATATGAGCATGTGTCACAGAGGCCAAAAGAGGATGTAGGATCCGTTGGATCTGGAGTTGGAAGCAGGGTGTGAGCTGCCTGAACTGGGTGCTGGCAACTAAACTCTCTGGAAGAGCAACACAACTTAGCTCCTATATGATTTTCTGGAATCAGCACATTCTACCTTTCTTCTGAAGCAGTACTAAAGCCTGTAAGGCACTTTTTTATTTCAAACCACTCAAAGGTCAATCATCCAGCCATGAATGGCTTTCCTAAAATTTCTAGGTTCTACTAGCTAAAATGTGCCCATGTGTTATCTAATTTAATTTTTCTGAGATATTTGATACTGCTGCTCTTATCTTGCCTGACACGTTCCTCTCTGGGGTTCTGTATCAACACCTCTTCTGGTGTTGTCCTGCCCCTTACACCAGACCGTCTTGCAAGGGACCGTCACTACTGTGGGTGTTGCTGATCAACATAATGTTTCTCAGCTTTCCTCAGTAGATGTTTTTGTGATGTTGTCTACTCTCACTACTCTCTAAAAGTCACTTTTATAATTTCTTGATATTTTATACTGAATACCAGATTGCTGTAGGAAATCCTAGAGCAGTAGCCTTTAAGTTACCCGCCCACTTGGGCATGGCCTCTTATACTATAGATGCCAATGTAAAGCTTACCTTCACTTGCTTTCTCTTCTAGCTGCTAGATTCAGTTCCTGTTTCCCATTAATGCAGAAAATTGTGATATGTGAGTCTACCCCTAAATAAGTAGGTCTTTATTATACTCAATTCTGAGGAAATGTGGGATTTCTTTTAAGCATCTGTCTTCACTAGATAATTATGGTTGAGCCTCAATATCAATCAATCAATAAATAAATAAATAAAACTAGAGGTTAATATATATTAATATTGCTTTTTTATGAAATTTGCATTTTATTTAACAACAACTTTTGTGTATCTTTTGTTGTTGCCTTTGTTTATTTGAATGAAGGTCTTGCTGTGTGTCTGTGACTTACCTAGAACATGCTTAGGACCAGGCTGTCCTCAAATCTACATTGATTCTCCTTCCTCTGTTCCCAAAGTTGGAATTATAGGCATGCACCACCACATCTGAGTATTCATGTAGTGTTTATAGATTAAATTCTAGGACTTTTTCTTGGTACCTGCCTCAATTTCATAACCCAGCACCCTTGAACTAATATTAATACTTTTTATTAATTTATAATATTTATTAATTTATTAAGCCCAACTAATATTAACACTATTGTAATATGTACAGATGTTTCAATTTTCTTCTTTTTTCTTGAACTGCTTTAATTAACCTTCATTTAATTCTTAATTGTCTCCAATATATTCTCTACCCCTTAATTATAGTAATCTATAAAAAGTTATTGTGGTCATATCATCATCCCACTTATAACACTTTAAACATTCTACATGGACCTTCTATGCCTTTCCAAATTCTGAGAATTAATGTATTTTTTAACCTAGTCCCAAATAACATGATGTCATAAACCCCACACCATAGGGAGAAACACCACTGTGGTTCCCATTCCTATGAGTGCCTTGTTGATAGTAAAATCCTTTTCATTTAAATAAGGGCATGGTTTTCACTAGGTCCTCCAAGGAAACACAAATGCCAGTTGTTTCCAGACTTATATGCTAAGTTCATTGTAACAAGATCTATTCTCCAAGTCCTTATCTCCCTCTGTAATGTCCTGCTAAACCAGTTCTACCAAGCTCACTACACACTATCAATCCAAGTTTTATGGAGCCAACCCTCTAACATGACAGGATGAGCTCATGATTACATTTCCAAAAGGAACCATTATGAGGTACCTCCCCCTCAAAGAATTTATTCAACCTGTGCGTGTTCACAGGGACCACACATTGGATGGCAAATCAGTCCTACAAAGTGAGCATGGTCTAGTACCTCCTTTATTATCTGACCTTAGTATGTCTCCTAGAAAATCAGGGCATAATGATGAAAAGCTCTTCTGGTATTTGTGAGTTCAGACTGTATATATAAGTGATCTCAAAAGATCCAGATATTTCATCTTTCCCTATCAAATAATATTCTACTACCGGAAGAGTAATGGAGTAATAGAGGAATGGGGTCAGGATTGCCTCTGAACATGTGTTTTTCTATATTTCTTCTGTAGGGTACATTCTTTTTTTTTTTCAATCAATAACTGAGTTTAAAGCAGGCTAAGGTTTGAGAAAAAGGATTGTGTTTTTCTATTATAGACCCTGACATCAATCTTCTCCTCACAGTTTTTGACCTTTCTTGATTATTTGGGTTAGGAGTCAGCAAACTTCTCTAAAGGTCTAGATAGTAAATACTTCATTTTTTTTTTAGGTCATACAGTTTTTGTTGCCCTTACTTAACTTTATTATTGTGGCACAAAACAGCCATAAACAATGGGTAAATAAATAGATTTGACTGTGTTCCACAGACAAAAGATTACATTTGGCCCATGGACTATAGTTTACTGACCCCAATACATGTCAAGTAAGACACTTCATATCTGCCAATCTATCTCATGGCCAGTTCTATGGCCTATTAAGTAAGACAAATCTCCAAAAGTAAGTCCTCCCCTAGTAATGGTCATATCCTTATTGCTGCTGGAGGTTAGACATCACCGCTTGATGGTAAATATGTCATCTTTATCCATACTGACACCATAAAGTCAGGTTCCATATGAGCATCCTCTTCTCATCAATCCAGGATTACAGAGACAGCCACCACTACTGCTTTAGCCAACACCTTTATCAGTGTTGAATTCCTTATGCTTTAAAAAAGGAAACAACCTCTGAGTGCCTTTAGGGAACAAAGAATGCTATAGTGACATTTTATTTGTATTTTAATAAATAAAGCTTGCCTGAAGATCAGAGTGCAAAGCTAGGCACAGTAGTCAGCCATACTGGCCAGGCTGTGGTGGCACACACCTTTAATCCCAGCAGCCACTCTAGTTAGCCATAGAGGCTGGGTGGTGGTAGTGCACGCCCTTAATCCCACACTAGAGAGACTCCTGGGAAAAGACAGGAGTATGCAAACAGGTTTGGTGGAGAGCATTGCAGTCTACAGTAACTCTGAGGATAGGATCTCCCCCTTTGTTTGCCTGAGCCTTGGCAGAAGTAAGAACTCTCTAGTGGCTTGACTGCTTTGCTTTTCTAATCTTCAGTTTGAGCCCCAATATCTGTCTCTGGGTTTTTATTATTTGTAAAGCAGTAAGATGATAACTTTACCAGACTTCTGCAAGAAATTCAGTTGAGCACTTTTCTGTGAGTCTTTGCTTCACCCATAATGTTCTGTTAAGATAGCTCTACCAAGCCCTTTAAGTATATAATAAGCTGCCACTCTAAGTTTGGAGGAGTCATGTCATACCATGCCAGGACTCACTCATGATTTCTATAACATTAACATTAACTTAGAGAAAACTACCCCTATAACCATACTATCAACTCTCTAGGTCTCTGTACTATCTCTTTATGCCCTGTCCCCATAGAGTACTTCAAGATTCACTCTGGGCGAAGTTCTCTCAGCTATTGCTGTCATATTTTAACCAAATCCTGATATTTCCTTTGTTCAGTTACCACTTTCCTCCTGTTTTGTATGTGGGGACTTGGGGCATACAGAGACAATTCTAATTCTGATTTAAAGGTGCCAAAGAGATGCAGAGGGAGACCTTAAGCAGGAAAACATACAAACGAAAGATATTCTGCTCTTTGCAGAATACCTGTACTAACCTAGAACACTTGGAAGATATGAGAATTCAGGCTTCTCAATTTCATTCACCTACACATCTTCAACTAGCTTTAGAGACATCACTCATTGACTCTGTGGTGATTATATAAGAGGTATGATTTTAATATCCTGTGAAAACACACTGCACTTGAAATCAAGCACTTATTATTTTCAGCAGTTACTATGACCTATGCGGTTTGTGATTCTCTTTATTATGACAGCATAAACAACATGGATTTTGCATGATCCCTTCATTGGTAGCTGGACTGAGACTTGTGTATATAAAGTCCTTGCTTTAGGACTTCCACGGCAGTTAATGATAACCACTAATCTCTAAAATTCAGGCAGTAGTAATTTCCCCAAACATCTCAAGGGCTGAAGCTATAGGGTGTGTCCATGTATCCCATTTCTGCCGTCTCATCACAGGGTATCATAGCAATTGTGAAGTTGTGAATATCAAAAGTATACAAAAGGCTACATATACTACATATACATATTATTATCTCAGATAACATCTTCCTTGATGTAGTTTATGACAAGATGTACTGAATAAAATCACTGTAGTAATAAGAATTTTCTCCCATGTTTTCTGGTACTTCTGAATGGTTTTCCTGGGTTTTTTGTTTGTTGTTGTTTTACAACATATGATGAAAGCCTTCCACGATGCAGGACGATTTGATTTACTTCATTTTTAACATCCTTTAGAGATTGTTAGTGTCTGAGAGAAGCCTTCAAGGAAAAACCAACGGCCACGTATGCAATGAGAACACTTTATTATTTCTAATGCTAGGGTGGCACATGGTGACAACCTAGAAGGTTTCACACTCTTTTTAGAGTAGTAATGGGAATTCCACGCAGCAGGAATTAATCTGGGGCTGATAGGCAGAGGAAGAATTAGTCTGGGTGTTGATTGATGGGAAGACCTAGTAGCAGGGTAGGGAAAACTATCTTTAGTCATCAGCAGACAGGGAGCACCTGCTGAACCAACAAAGAGGCTTTGGGGGCCAGCAGAACCAGCAGAAGGGGCCTTGGAGTGCCTGCTGTGCTATTAAAAGGCTGTGGGGCTCCTGCCAATTGCTTGTTCTTAAATAATGATTTTTCTGAGAACTGTCTATTTAGCTCTGTCCCAATGTAGTGAACCGAAATAAGGGCTGGTTACCGTCAGGCTACTAGGAGAGCCTGGTCTGCCTCCATACAGTCCTCTCAGAGCTTATCCCAGGAGGAGGATATCACAGAGCTTAGAGATAGTTGGAGACTGTGTTTTACTATAATCTAAACAGAAAGCTCTCCAGTTCTATGATTTCATATGTAAAATCATCTTCCTTTTTTATCCCATCTCAGTTGAATCGCTCTTCACACAAAAATCAAAGAAGGGAGAAGGAAGAAAAGAAAGGAATGGAGAAATAAAGAAATCAGTGAAGGAAAGGAAGGAGTGAATGAGAAAGGGAGAAAGGAAGAAAGAAAGAAAGAAAGAAAGAAAGAAAGAAAGAAAGAAAGAAAG